>DWMP01000030.1:0-13863 GCA_018245295.1 Agara epimachia | reverse complement strand
AATGTAAGCATTTAAGGGCTACATTATGTACGCAGCCTTAGCACATCGGTGACAATAATCCAGAAGCGATGTCCAGATTCCCGTAAAGCAAGGAATGCGGGAGGGCGGCGGAGGGCTGCGGAGGGCGGCTATAAATACAAATTATTCTATTATGTCCATTCCAACAGGCAACCACACTTTCGACTAGGTGGTGCAGGACAGTTTCAAATATTAAAGTTACCTCTTTAGAAACAATGATCATTGTGATCTGAAGCACGAAATAATAGCTTTCAATGGTGATTTTTCAAAACATTGATTTATCGAACGTCTGCATGAACGTCGAATATGCAACGGTGACGCTGCGTTGTTGCAGAACGCTCAGAACAAACCACGTTGGCTGCCACGTCAGCTTGAAGTCAATCTATCATGAATATTTCGCGTACAGCACACTTATGAAAATATGGGTTAACAACTGGAAGGTGCCCTCCAACTTTATTCACTGATGTGTTACAGGAATGCCGAACCTCTTAGATTAAAAACATCTCATTTGTATTAGGTCAAATTTGGTACTTAATGTTTTAAATGTATTTGTTCTCCTTAGCTGTCCATATTTTCTGGAAATGACTTGCAGTATCATAGTGTAAGAACAGACATGAGAGTAGGGACCGTCCCCGCGTGTACCGGCAGCGGGGTCCCAGTTCGATGCTGGACCGGGCGACCCGCACTCGTCCATTGATGACTAGATGCCATAATTGAGATGAACGTTATCTTAAGGAAATTTATCAAATTTGTTAGTACAATGACGCAGGACGCTAACCTTTGGGCGGCCCTTACTCATAATGCTCTTTTGAATCGTATGGACGCTATTAATACTTAATAAGAGGAGTTGCATTATCTGATGTTTGTACGTTCAGTTGGGACAAAATTAATAGCAATAAATTGTCAATCAGTGATTTGTTAATGTTGTTACGATGTTTTATATATCTCTTCTTTTAGAATGAGAAGTTTTAAAACCATTAATCTGGCCAAGAGCCGAGTCGTTAACTTCACGCTTTTAAGAAAACACATGCCCCTTATAGACCAACTTTGTTAATCCGTGATTAAATCTTTACGGATATTACTTTATCCGGATCTGTCTTCACTAGTAGGTATGACAACAACAAAAACAACAACCTACCATCACGCCAGGTCCCTAACGGGGTAGGCAGAAGGCATCGAGTGCCAAATATCTCTATAGTAGGTATATATATATATATATATACTAGTATGACGATAGGGGTATATCTTAGAAGATTTAATACAATACTAAACTAATAACCACTGAATAGATACGGCAGATCTTATATATCTATATATATATAAGAGAAATGAATAAATAAAACACTAAATACGTATCGATAGTACGTAACAATACCGTCTGCAGATTATCACAAAGCAGCGTCCATTGAGAGCCAATTGCGCGCAGCCAACAGTCGCCGATGAGTTTATAGCCGAGCGGATCCTCCGAGCAGCAGAACCATTGTGCTCTCGTTCAGCCGAGGCCGCGGCAGCATACGGGCCCATTGCCTCCCAATCTGCCTCATTGTGCAGCATTCAACATCCATTGTGCTCGCAACGAGCGGGCATGAGAAACAGAATCAATGTGACTTTCAATATCAGAGCGCTGTATAAAAATGTATTGCGTTGTTCCAATTCAAACCCAGACTCGGAGAGAAAGGCCAAAATACAAACAATTACAGCAAAACTTATAAATATCCTGACTGGCTAGGTGCTATTCTATACGCGTCCCACTGCTGGAACGGGTATCTCCTGCAAATGCGATGGACCAAAGTTCTAATTACTGTACATTATAAGGGAAACTGTAATGTTCCCGAAGTATTTAAGATTTCAGCGAAGTAAGTTTAATCCCATTATTATAAGCGCTTCTAAAGGATCTACAAATTGTGCTCTACAATATTGTACGATGAAAATTAAATTGATATTGATTTATGTGACGATAATATGAATTAAAGTGATTGTTATTAATTGACGCTCGGATCGCGCTCCCTATCGGCGCAACCGTGAACTACGGTCCCTGACTGATGACCCTCCACTTTGAAGGGATAACGCGCCGGTCGTGTAGACCAAGGGATGAGACAACTTGCGGCACTGGAGGAGTATCTGCGTTATATGTATTTGTAGGTCGAGAAACAATCAAATTAAATCATTAGCAACTAAAAATACAAGTGGTAGGTATTTTTGGTTATGATCATAGGATTAAAGAAGTTGTTTGAGTATTAAATTACTGGAAACTTTAACTTGTTTTCGCAATAAATCGCGAATGAAGTTATTATACGAGTGTAAAAACTCGATTACGGTTACGTTTTCTACAGTTTTCCTTATCATAATGGCTTAGTTATACTTTTTTACGTAGAAAAACTAAAAATTATTCTCGTTAATTAAAAATAGGAATTAACTTGTTCAAGACATTTATGTTTTAGATTTTTTCTTTTAGTTTAAGGAATTACTCTTAATAATTAAGAAAACGGCCTTCAAAACGAAACCTAGAAATAAAAGTATGAACATGTATGGATGGTATCATGCGCGGTTCTACGTACCAAACCAAATACGTTTATTGCAAACTCAAAACCGCTGTATTGTACAACTTGGCCCACAGGCTAGAAAGGGTTACTTACGGCACCCGGGCGCATCAATCCGTTCCGCCTGTGGTGACCACTATGAGTGATTTCGGTACTGTCGGAGTAGGGTCGTCTCTAGCACGCCATGCAGACACCAAGACTACTTTCAAATTGTTCACGCTTAAGACCGTATCCCGGATATAATTGGCGTGTTTCGCCTGTGGTTAAATTGTAAATACTGAACCGGTGATTGTGAATTCTATTCCCAATCAGGTAATGTTTGTATAATGAGCACATTTGTTTGTTCCGTTTGGATTTTATAATAATATCTTTATAAGTTGTACACAGTGTGTATATAGAGTTTATCGGCTGTCCGATTACCATAATGCATTTAATTGAGTATTTTGCAATCAGTACGTAGAATTGTCCCAATTGTTATTAATTTAAAAACCTAAAACGGAATGTGATACTTTACTTCAAAAGCGTTGTAATTAATAGATGCGACAATAAAAGTGTTTCCTTACGAGCAATATCGCGCATATCACACGACTAAGCTACCGCAGTGCAGTATTTCCGTAATTGCCAGGAAATCGAAGCACTTTCAACTTTCAGGTTGTATTCATACATTCATAATAAATACATGGGCGTTAGTGCGCGTCGGTGGGGAATAGTATCTAGATAATTACAAAGGGAACACTGACTTGTTTAAATATTTATACACGATTTATCCGTCATAATTAAATAGTAAAGTTGGAGGATTTTTAAGTGAATAGAGCAGCGAACGTGCAGGCAACGGTCACAAGGGGCCGCTGCCGCCTGGACCTCTGCAGACAATCTCAAATAATACGTAGCAAGTAGTACCAATTAGTTTGATTAGCTTAGTAGCTATTTCGTGTTAACAAGCTATTCATTAGGTGTTATCACTCGTTACGACGCCTAACACAAAAGACCACAATGGAACCTGCGTAACTATAAGTCCTCTATAAAGTTATTTTAGCAGTGCGCAGCTTGCACATTACTGCTTCTAACAGGAGGCCCTTGTAAAATAATGGAAAAACAAGGAAAGATGTTATTTGTTTATGTTATATATCGTGTCGTATCGGCTCTAATTCAATCAGTGTTGAAGAGCGCCGGGGTGCCACGTGACACGCCAGCGGACGGCACTGGACAATCGGATGGCGTTGTAGTTATTGTAATTGCTGTATTAGACCACGGCATGCGGGCTGCAGGCCCGCGCCGGGGAAATAAACATTTTCAAACAATAACACATTTTTACAGTTTTTAAAATAGTAACTATTGGTATTCGTTGTAGTAGTAATTTAATAATACGAGTAAAAAATACAATTACGGTACAGATAATGTACCAAAAGCTTAACAAATAATTAGGTGGATACCGGGTACCAGACCAGACTAAAGCAATCTTAATCTTCTTTTGAAATCGCTTCAATCGTTCGTTTCAACCTGAATGCGAATTAACGTTTTATTGAAATTATAAAAAAGATCGAGTCGAATTTGTTTATTGAATAGTTTTTGTCAGTTTAAAGATTGATCGATCTTATATTAGAACACCAATGGTGTGTCGCCCCCGCCTAGCCGGCAAATGTCCGTCGACAAGGGTGTGATGGTGCGAACTAATCGCCGCGAGTGCTGTTTAAAAATCATCCATTTATGAATAGTGGCCTTGGAGCCCATCGCCGTTATTATAATTCATTTGGTGGTCACGCACAACCGTTACTAGTATGACGGTGTCGAAATATTCAATCTGCAATACTTAGTCAATTGCAGTGGAGCTTCCAAATGGAACATTGTTATTTATATTAAAACGTGAAGGGACATGTTTGTAGGCACTTTTTAAGCATATTCAAAACATACCGTTACAAGATTTGGCAAAGTTGCAATTTACATAGAAAATGAGTGCAGAAAGCAAATTTATATGCACTAAATACATGCTACAAAATACATTAAAATACATAATATACTACCTACCTAAATACCTACTGTTATTTACATATAATTTTTTCGCTCAATACAATAGCTATAATATAAGTATAAGGATGTAGATTATTTTTTCACAACTTATATAAACTAAAAATGTGTGTGAATCTAACAATTACAACATTAGTAGGAGACAACGAGTACCCCGGAGCGCACTAGTGCCCCAGTACGGTGCTAAGCGGCCGACCTCAAATTGCTTCGCGACCAGTATCTACGAGTACCTACCTACGGACCCCTACGTTTAAGGACTGCACTAAAATGGTTTGTTACTGAACGCGACTGTACAATATTTTCGGTTTCGATTACCGTATCTGGATAGTACCGCAGTGATAGCTTAGTGGTTCGACATTCAGTCTCCCACTCGTTGGTCTGAGTTCGTATCCTAGCACGCTACTCTGACTTTACAAAGCTTTGTGCGCTTTACAACTTATAAATTTGAATATCACTCGCTATAACGGCGAAGGAATACATTGCGAGTAACCTGCCCATCTTAGAGATATTACAAGGTATATCGACAATCGGCACTTGGCCAGCGTGGTGGATGATTACTTAAAACCCTCTCACTGTGAAAGGAGACACATGTCCATACACAGCTCCCCAACTCCCCACTCACCGCGGTCTCTAACCCTATGGTTAGAGACCTATATGATGGCTCTATAGCCAACGGCCATCAAATAGTTTAACCACTACATTGTTAAAAATATATGTAGTTTAAAAATGTTACAAGTTGTTCATAGACCACATTTATTACTATTATTTATTACAGAAACCCTCGAGTTTACTATTGATACGACAATAAACTTAGATTAGACAATGATGTCTAATGAATTTAAAACAGATTCGGCTCTATTGGCCACGACGCAGTCCAGAAGTTTCCAGCGGCCCCTGGCGGCAGTCCGCGTCGCCACACAGCCACACATCGTGCGAGCAACGGCGTCTTGAATAGTAAATTGCCGTCCCTTATTGTGGCCAATAACGATCAGTCGGCTAGAGGCCCAATTACCGGAGTTAACCTCCGCGAGGGGTCACAATCTAATTTAATAACCGCGCCAACGACGCTAGCGACCTCTGCCCACATGTGTTACAACTACATGCCTCATCGTTTTGGTAATGCTTTTGTTTTGTGATGTTTTGCTGTAAATATAAACCAATTGAAACGTATCAAATCATATTACACTTCATTTACACGAAATTGTTTTTATAATCAAATCATAATTATAAGTCAACTTATTACTAAAATATTAACATAGATGCGATATAAAAATCTTATTAGCTAATGTAACAGTCTTACTTATGTTTTTAATACCATAGTTAAACAAGTAAGCATATTTTTTGCTTTCTTTTACAAAAAATCTAAACAATACTGCCAAATCAATTATTTAATGATCCAGTTAGAACAGCATTATTGTTAAAAGTCTTCATTGAGTGTTCAGTGAACATCATTCAAATGTTAAAACATTTCACAAAGTTATAATTCTGTGGCGAAACAAGAAAACCAGCGTAATCGGGCGACATGACAGGTTAAAGCTGGTGGCAGGGGTCACAATCTAATTCAATAAGCGCATAGCGAGGACCTCCGCCCACAGTCGTTTGTGGCGAGACTGTCTAATCAACGGACGGACTCATTCTTGGAGGATATAACGATGACATACGTGAACGTTATGAGTGATACAATCGTCCTCTTAAACGTTCAGTTGCTTCAATTCTAACAAAGCTAACAATTGAACCTACGTAATGAGCATATTCAGCGCGACTGCAAATTTTGTATTCAATCACTTTACCTAGTCCCATTCGGGTGATATTCAGGTGATCTTTATAAATTGCACATAAAAATATATCTACTTAAAACTTACCATGTATTGAGATACATGTGTCCTACAAAAATACATATGTTATAGATGTGTCCTACAAAAATAGTCTATCTAAAGAAATAAATTCGTAATTACGTGTGGGTGCAAATTTGTTCCTGTTCAATTTCGTGTCTATGCAGATTTTTGAAAGAATATTTCGTTTTGGTAGCATCTAATTATTTAACATTATTATTTTAAATGAACGTGCGGGTATAACCCCCATGGACACCTATCGGAACTACAAGATTAAGACTTAGTGTCAGTCAATTCAGTCCAGACTGGGTATGCTAGTATGAGTGCAATCATTAATCCTCTCAATTTCGTTACTAAGTAATTGTCTCTGGCGACATCTAAATAAATTCATAATACAAATAAACATCAACAAACATGTCAGCGCATTTCACGAACAAAAAAAAAACAAGAGCGAACAACAAATGTACAACCGCTCGCTCCGGCCGACATCATTCGGACCATAATTATCGCTAATCGTTCACAGAAAATATCCAATTTCTTACGATTGTGTTGTGCGCAAATATTTTAAAACACACGTAACTCGATATTGGGACACGCGATACCATAATTACAACAAACAATATCACTTCATCTGATCTCGAAATGCCGACCTGCTCTTGCGTAAATACAAATCGTAGATAGCATCGGCTCTTCCTACTCGACTAAGTTTTTACCGCAACAAAAAAGATCATTGAAGCTCGCAAAAGCACGGAAATACATACATGGGAGATGTAGAATTTAACTCCCGACAGCGCGATTATAACTTTAATGGACAATCAATGCACAAACTTAAAGTTTATTATACTTATATTATAAATAGGCACAGGGTGATTTAACAGGGTCTGTTGTACCTTTGGATTATTATAGATATTTCTTAGACAACGAATATTTTATAGATACTGCTATTCTATCGGCTCTCTGAAGCTCGTAGATTAATATTTACTCCTAAAATATATTTAACTCCGGCTGTATGCTAATATGAGTGATATGATATTATGATGTCCTAAACGAATAAAACATAAAACTTGCAATTCGACCAAATAGCATAGGTATTATAAGTATATAAACAGCCGCTTTGAATTTGTATATTGTTTGAGTTAATGTATAATATTATCCACAAACACTTTTTGTGGACGGAGTCTCCTCGCACTCGGGTCGCGGGCACGCTTCTGAGAAGGTATCAAACCCGGCCTTGTTTATGACATCTCAATCCGACGGCGTACAGGTGCCCGTAAAGGCGCGTACCCATCATTGGCGAAACAAAAAAACATCTTTGAATATTTATTTTAACACACTTTTATTCAGGCGTAAACGTACTGACTCGGTGGTTGGTTATGGTGCCTGATTTTGTGGTTGTTTTGTTAATTATTGTTTTTGTGATTGTTCTAAAGAACCGAGCAGTCTTCAGTCATAAATAAAGAAAAAACAGATAGAGGCATTTCAAATTAGTTTTCTGATTATTATGTATGTTTAACCCAAACAATTTATTCGACTTAGCTTGTAAACGCAGGTAATCTTACAGGACTCAGACAACTACTGTGAACGTGTGTGTATTCTGAAATCTTCTCACATACAGGCACGTAATCAACTAACAATTAAGCTTACTTCCTGTTATCTTACTCTATTACCTGCATACCTACTTAATTTACATTCAAACCGACGGTAATACTGCTCCATCATTTCTTTAATCCAATCAAAAGTAATCGAAATCTTATAAGTAATCTTGTAAAAGGTTTTTGTTAATTGCCAATAGCGAATCCAACCGATGGATCTTCAATTAGCGACCAAAAATTATCTTTCGAACGATGATGTCTCTATCGAGCTCCAATCGCACGTGGCTCGGCTGTCTCTTTTCAACGAGCAACTCGATGCAAATTGTGGAATTAATATACTTTAATAACTGAATCCAACCGCCGTAATAAATAAAGACAAGTATGAGATTATTATCCGTCGCTTCAGATAACGTTTTCACAAATCAAATTAATAAAAGAAAGCAAATCGATAGTCCACCTTTACGCGGCGCACTTTGATCTCGACGATCGATCCCTTTGAAGTCGCCGCCGCGACTGGTTCTCGTTAGGCGTTTGTTAAAAACCACACTAAACAAGTTTTCGTAGTAACAATGAAATAGTTGAAAAAAAAAAATATATATATTAATATAATTTGGTATCGCAGGCGACATTCAATGGAAGGAGAACACGAAATTCATTATCAACTATTACGCTATTGTTTTCAAACCACAATAAATAATAAAGTTACACAGCTTGCTTCTCAAACTTTCAAGCCATTTTTAAATCAACGATCAAGTCAATGACCTGCGTATTTTTGAAAGTAAAATTGATTAATTGGTAAGGACGACTAAATAGTATCAATTAATTTATATCAATCAGTCATTACGGCCCCAAGGGAAAGAACCAATCAAGGTGATTAGCGCCATAAACAAATCACCTAGCACTTCAAATTTTCTTTGTCAATGTGATGGTTAGCTCGGCTGTTGACTCACAATTACATTTGCTTCCAATAATCAGGAAGAATAGAAAAATGGGTCATCGCAATCTTGTTTATGAATCGTCCGAGATTGGTCATCCACTTCAAACGGTGAGCGCACTATTCCCTTTGGACAATTGCTGAAAAAAAAATAAACAGACATTTCTCTGAAACGAGTGCCCCTAAAATGTTATGAAACAACATCAGAGGACTGGAAGAGTTCATAACGCGTTGAAAATGTTTTGTAAACAACTCTCCGCGAGGCTATGTATCGCGGCTACATTAGCCTAATGAACACGATATGTGCCAGCGACGCGACGTCAGATACTCGTACCCTTGTTGAAATACTCCAATGACAATATCTGAGCTATTGCATATTTTGTCTCTTTCATTCGTACGATTTAAACGCACTAAACGGGAACACTAAAAGTTTTTTAAGAAATTAAAAAGTTTAATTTTGTTCTGTTTGTTGTTTTTTGTTTTTGTAGTATTTTGTTGTAATGTGTGTGTTGATCGTTACGGGACGGTATGGTCGTTCTGCGACAGAGCCCTTTTATAAATTAAAAAAAAAAGAAATTAAAGTATATATTATAAAGAAGGAAACCTTTAAAGTTTTATAAACACAATTGGAATATTTGCAACTTTACACAGAAACTTTCGGCCATTCCTACGAGCTATTGAAAGATTTTCTTGTATCTGTTATCGGGCGGTTATAACACTTCCTTGTGCTTCTAAGGACACGAAAAACTTATCTATAACTGTATATCTCTTTCACCAAAATTATAATTATATTTAGACTATAATTACTTGGACTTTGACGTTATTATTATGCCAATTAATTTTAACGGAAACCTTCCGGGCCCAATTTATTCGCAGTCTGTTTAAATATAATATTTTCCTTAAATATTGCATCTATTGAAACTTGCAAAGCATGAGATGCGTCGGAGCTAATCTATCTGACATAATATTGTAAGTAAACGCGACGTTCTCCATATTTATGAATGAACACAATTGCAATTATTGTTACGGTCACAAAATGGTAGTTATGGGATAAATCCGCAAAGCCCATTCACCGATCACAATGTCGTAAGAATAACATCCGTCCAAGGGGTAAGTCGCATTGAGGCCAATGTGTGCAAATACATGCGCGTATAGAATAAACTAAATGTGAACAAACACGACAAAAGAACGAGAATGGATAAACTATAAATATTTCCAGAGTCGGCCGGACACCGTCTCCGTGAGCCCCTTCGAGAAAGATTAGCCATCGTCAAAGAAAGGGTTAAAAATTTTGGATACCAAATTTCTCCATTCATATTTTTAATCGCTCACCTGCTACTTTAACCGTCGGACCCAAGATTATCACAGAAAATATATTGAATTAAAAAGTATTCAATTACGTTGTTCTACATAACATTACTGTGACATTATTACCCTAATTGTGAAATATATTTAAAAGTTATAGAAAATGATGCAATTAGCGTCGTTCGATATCGACGAGCGACAGAACCGGTCCCCGTTTTATACATTTAAATGCGCCGGCCGTCTGGTTCGAACACAATTACGTAAACGACACAGAAACGTTATGCGGCTAAAGAAAACGGTCGAATCCGTATTTAGGGCCCGATTCCCGATATCCGAAAGTGCGACGTTACCATATTTAACGGAGATTAGCGGCCCGGCCCGTCGGGAAGTCGTCACCGCGAGCGGCCGCGTAAAACGGGACGAAACGGGTTAATCCGCGACCCGTAATCCTCTAACATATGTTTTTGTCGTTGCGTTTCGACGTAGATTTACAATTATTTACCAGAGCGTCCCGCTGCACGCCGCCTGGGTCGCCTCGCGCTAATCCGCGGATTAACTCGCTCGTTGTTTATCGTCCGCCGTCGCCGCGACGATTGTTGCGGTGGGGAAAATCCTCGGGAACGTTAAAACAAGATGGTCGCTTGATTTATCGCGAGGTGCGTTCGGCGCAGCTTTTCACAATATTTCTAGCGCAAGATGTTTTGCGTCGAATGAGAGATGGCCGGGCTTACCCGGATTATATCGGTTTCGTGTTACCGGTGACATGTTGTTGTTGGCGGCGCGGTGTAGGCGCGATCGTTTCATTTTTGTCAGCGTCGGAAAACGACATTTGGCGCAGCTCGTCGATTCGCTTCTTAATAAATATTGAGATATTTCGACAGCAACTAAACGCTCGATCATATTTTTGCGTGGTTTTGTTACAAATTCTCGTCGTCGGCTTTCTATTTCAGTGTGGAACAGCTGAAAATGTATTGACTAAATAAAATACAAAAGTCTAACATCGAAAATAATACTCTCTTTCACTACGATCAATAACATACAAAGGAAACTATCTTTACATTTAGTTAAAGCTCGCTCGGTAATATTATCGTCGCCAATACAGCTGCAGGATTTACAAAGCAAAATGTTCATGACAATTTTATTGCTGCTCATTGAGGCTTCAACTAAATTCCACTCATCAATATCGATGTTATTTTATTTTGATTGACATGAATTGATTGTGAATATGAAATATAAAGAAAGAAGTTGAAAAAAACGTTACAAAGACATAACCATTAATGAGTCAAGTGAGGTTCGCCGTGAGAACGTGTCGGGGCGAAGTGAGGAAGCCGCAAAACCAACTAACATCGAACTTGTTAACTTTTAGTACTTAGAAATTTATTTCTATTGCTCCTCGTTTCAACGAGGAGCGATATTTCCCATTGCCATTCCGACCCGCTCTAGAGACACCGTGCCAGCATGAAGAGATAAAGGAAATCGTTCTTCGAAATACAATTTGTACAATTCTATAATTCTAAATACCTTGTAATACGCGATCGTCACTTTTTCAAAAAAAGGGTCGATTGTTCACAAGTTCACATACAATTCCACACGCGGCTATCTGATACCGAATAAGACAATTTAATGTCTGTGTTATGGTAACTGGACGGCTGATAAACATACATATTTAGAAAACTAAATTTAAAACTTATATAGTTATTTTTACTACACTTTATGTTCGTCCTCATGAAGTATCGAATCCACGGCATCAACGTAACAATCATTATCTTTAAGTACTAGTCCAAGAGGACAGTTTCAGTGTTTTATGGAAATGATAACAAACAGTAAGTTACGAAACTTTACTTTTTACATTTACATGCAACGCATAGTCGTAGCTCGCTGATTATAGAACGCACGCTTTACGTCGAACGAGGGGAACTAAGTAAGAATGTCATTAAAGAGAGTACGAACGATGATGAACTGATGAAGAAATAAATAACCGATTCGGTCCACCGTCCTCGGCGCAGGCCGCCACCGCTTCTGTAATTAATAAAGTCACTCGTAAATAATACCTGGTGTCTCTATCTATAATATTTTTGTGTTCATCAACTTTTAATGGTGATATGTTTTGATTTTTTCGGTATTTGCGAGTTCCCAAGTATTCGAAGCCATAGAATGTGTATACTTTAGAAATGTCCTCGGATTTTATTAATGTTCCATCGATCGAAATGATTAGACGTCCAGGAAAAATTTAAGGTATGGACTAAACACCGTGTTGCTATGACATACATATAAATAGGTCGTCGGTAAATAAACTATAAAAGTTTCGTGGTGTTATCGTAATACAAAAAAAATATATCGACATCTTCCGAATGTTTTACTGATTCCTTCGGTTCTGAATCATGTATTACCGATACGATTTGCACGTCTCAGTAGAGTTATTAAATAAATTATTTCAATTTTAAAAGTATAATTAGACATCGTTATGAATATATGTAATATGAAGAGTCGTAGACACAATGTATTTTTTGCATCTTTTTCTATCGCGTCCGAGGTCTATGCCCGGTACATTAGGTCGTAGGCGGTAACTTTACAGTTGAAGGTTAATAGCTGATAATCAAAAACGAAACTACGAATACCAAAGAATACGATCAGTTTTGTTTTATGACGATCACCGTAGGCTCGTTATAATGTGAGGGAAGTGGCGAACGAGCAGCCACCTGCGGCCGATCTCGGACCGGACCGTCGGAAAGGAACTATTGCACGCGCTAACGTGTTTAAAATGTAATTGAACTATTGCAGAAGCTTACACCTGGATGTGAGCGGTGCTCGAGGTGGCCGTGACGTTTATTGACACAAATAAAACGTTTCAAAAGGTGAGTCGCCACTTCAAAGAATTAAAAATATAGGCCGTTTCAACATGTCCCTGTGTGACGGCTACATCGCATTAGCTGTTGTTAAACCAAATACAGTGACGGTTGTGTTAGCGTGCGTCGGACACTTTGATCGTTAAATTATTTATTTCTTTAAACAAGTGAAATCTTTGGGTATTTAGAAAACTGTGTGGCATAAAAACAGATTTTTGCAGGCTTTTCGCTTTACACTTTATGATGGTGTACCTACTCATAAACATGTAACCTCTGCCTGTAATGCAACACCGACCGTAGAATCGACACGATAGCAGGCCTATGCGGTCAACTCTTCTGTAGAGCGCTGTGCGAGCTATGCACTATGCTACAATCTTACATGTAGGTACCGTTCCTTGTGTTGCATTGAAGTGTCATAAAATTATTGTCTTTCTCTTGTAAGTGTGTATTGATATTCTTTTGGTAAAGAAATTCTTAAACCACACATATACCTACATATATACATAATGTACGTTAACTGAAACGTAAATACAAATATGTCATATGTGTAAACTGTGCACCTGCCTCTCATCTTAATAATTTATGTGTGTGATTTCTGAGGGTGTTACCGATATGTGTAGAAAAATATATTAATTTGGAAACGTCTTTATTTGCTTCAACGATTATTTTGTCATCTCCTTAAATAGAGTTTAATGTTTACTTTCAATCACACAGTAGTGTCTCTTTTTCGCTACATAGTATAAAACAAAGTCGCTTTCTCTGTCCCTATGT
>DWMP01000029.1:0-14064 GCA_018245295.1 Agara epimachia | reverse complement strand
GCCAGCTTGAATTTGAAAATTAAAACAATCGAGATAGAGATGAAATTAATGGTAATATTAACGTGAAAACTTTTAACCGAAATTATTGCGTTCCCAACAAAATATAGGTATTGCTATATTTTTTTTAGTCCATTACTCTTAACATCCTCAAAAGTAATGATAGCTATTAAAGAAACCGCATACCGCATAGCATCAAGTAGGAAAGTGGAATGCAATCTGATAACCACATAAATTAAGAGTAAAAGCTGGCACGCTCCCCTTTACAAGTGCGTACTTCGCAAAGCTAACCGGTTTCGTAATCTACTCCAGTCTATTTTTTACCGTTCACTTGTTACTCCGACCCGTTAGAAGCTCTGTACTGGCGTACGTACTTTGCGCCATCTTTGGTCAAGTGGTTCGGTCATGCACCTTGGATATCCACTTCACTGGTCATTTACCTTTTTGCTTTTACTTTTAGGTTGCGGCCGTCCTCCTTTTCGTCCTCGTTGCACGAGCCGAGAAGAAAATTGAACTGCAGGATATAGAAGACGACAATTTGAACAGCGAAAAACAAAAGGACTTAGAAGATCAACCTGAAGCACGAAGTCAGTCGGACGACACGGGCCCGGGATCGCTGAATTTAGGCTTCTTCAAAAATGGATTCCTGAGATATTTCGAAGCACCCTCACAACCGCAACAGCCTCGATATGTTCAACAGTATGCAGTCAGTGAAGCGCCTGAGAGGGCATCGGTGACTCCTAAGCCATATTATGGGGTGCCGCCAACAGCGCCACAAACGATGGTCGGGTACCTATCTAACGTTCCGATGCAAGTATACTTCGTACCGCAGTATTATAGCGAATCTTCAGGGCAAGGTGCTTCACAACACGGAGTTCAATATCAAACACTTGCTCGAGCGTCTGGTTACCAATCATCAGCAGAGCCCATTCAACCACATTCCAATTACGTCGAAGTGCCAACATACGTAGCTCCCACAGGAAAAACGTACTTACAACATTACACTCAACCCGTTGCATACGTAAGTTACCCACAACCAACGATCGCTCCAGTTCAAGCCACCGTTGCTCCATTGTTAACATATCAAATGCCAGTCGTACAGTATCCAACATCTATTGTAACGCCACAGCCGTCTAAGGCTTATTATCGGAACCCTGAATACGCAGAGCTAAACACGAATGAAGAAGTGCAAAATAATGATATAGATAACCAAAAGCACTATGCGACGCAAGCTGAACTGCCATATGTCAAATCCGCCCCGGAGTTCCCTAGGTATTATAATTCAAGAACTCCCTTGCGGGATCAGTATCGGTCTGGACCCAGTGAGCTGCCTCCACCGAGTCCGCTTCTATTAAAACCACCGCCACATTTGGCTCATCTAGCAAAAGCTCTCCCAATTTACCGACCATTGGCAAAACCAGTGTACGGTACTGCAAATATTATTCCAGCGCCGCTTACGCCGAGGCCCATTGAGGCTTTTGGACCTAAAAGACGACCAACATCTTTATTAGAATCCTATATACCTTCTAGCGTTCAATTTGAGTACCTGAAGCGAGGTCTAGCTAAGGATCCTTTGGTATTGTATGATACACTATCGAACGGTCATTTCCCGCACCTGCCTGTTGTACCGCGACATTACGAAAAAGGATTTCTTCCCAATCAAATGTATCACACTGCTGCTGGAGGCGTTACTTTTGGACACCATAAAAGATCATCAAAGGGAGACACAGTTCCGAAAAAGTAACAAATGGTAAAATTGAATATGTTGGATATGAAAATGTTGAAGTAGTTCACGTTATAACATTATGCAAATGTATGTACAGTTACTTTTAGTGTTTTAGGCTTTAATTAATTAAGGAATTATCAGAGGAGTGTTATTGTTTTCAAAGTCAAACGAAACTCAATTTTGTGGGCTATGTTACACGAGCGGAATGGTCAGTATTGTAACATATTACATTGTTATTGTTATTATTAATTAAAATGTCGTTAATAAAATGAACTTTTATTCAAAAACAATTATACGAATTTGTTATTTATAGTATATATATTTGGGTTTAATTTTATGGTAGGAAAATGTAATACAAAAGATATACATATAAAATAATTATATCTCATGTGGTCAGTGGATATCATGGGCATCTTGTATGCAATGATGCTGGTAATGTATTGTTTTCCATGTGCTGGATGGTTGCATAACAATTCATTTAATCAATTTAACACACTTTACAGAATAAACATTATGAAGAATTCTTAGATATGCAGGATTTCTAATAATGTGTTCCTTCAACGTTATAGCGCGTGTTATTAAATAAACAACAATTTTTCAGTTTTCAACTTTTTAACCAATTATAAGACTTACTTGACTTGAGTTCGTTGATGTCTTTTCAATGAGATTTAATTTTTAAATATTTGAAAATATTTACAGTCGTTTTTCTTTGTTGTCAAAATTGATGTACTTAATGCTTTTGTACTAAGCTGAAGCACATCTTACTTAAGTGTTTTCCGTCTTAGAGAGGATACAGTCACGAAAAGTCAATTGTTACACCACTTTCCATTAAGTCTAGAGAAAGTGCAGGTTGATAATATAACTATCTCCATATATACCTATATACTTTTTTCATAGCCATCTGATCCCAAATTAGACAGACCCTTTGTCATGGTAATCAGACAGCTGATAATATACATATACACATTTCTAAACAACAACATACTGTCACGCCAAGTCCCTAACGGGGAAGGCAGAAAGCAGCGAGTGCCAAATATCTCTGTCCATGCAAACCTGACGCGTTTCGTCTACATTCATCACTCTCTTCATGCATACACGCCGGTTTTGGAGACTCTTGACTCCTCCGTCAGCCAGTATCTGACCTAAATATATGACATAAAAAAGACAGTCTTAAAAGCTATGCTATTAACACTGTGTTAACGCATTTTCCTAGAAATGTGCGTTTACGTATTAATTTATCCCGAATTAAAAGCAATTACAAAAGGTATAAAAAAAACCTTAAACAACATGATGTTGTGTAATTTTATACACGTAGTGTAACTTGCAAAAAAAATTGTATAATACGCCAGAAAAATGAATTACTACAATAATATATATAAAATTTTTTTTTTTCAATATAACAAAAAAAGTTTACCTAACAAACATCAATTAAATTATAATGCTTTGTCGTCAGTGATCGATATAACGTAATTTAGCGGTAACGCTTTAGCGACAATATGTTCATCTAAATCAAAACAGCGATGCAATTTCCACGTACGAATCGATGCATTTTTTATAAAAGAAATCCTAACAATAAATACAATGTCTTGCTTTTACATAGCCCTGATTTAATGCCGCTAACGGCCACCGACCCCATAGACTTTAATAACAGCCAATACCAGCAACCTTGTTTAAAACGTGAAGACACCTGTTCGGAGAACTTTTATGTTGGCATTACACCCGCTAAAGCTTGGACGCCGTCATATGTACCAACTTCTCAACAGCGATCACCGGTTTATCTCCATTACACGGATAATGGTTAAATAATACTTTTCATAGCACGCTGAAAGTTGCTGAAATAAACAATGTCTTTTGACATGAGTCGACCGATTTTCGAGCCTATCGGTAAGCAAAAACAAATCACTCTTTACCGCTATGTAACCAGTACATATTAATGCGACAAATATGTTTAGTATTTTTCGTAGACCTTCATTTCACCCGTACGGTTGTGTGGATCCGACAAACACACACAGAACAGTACAGAGGTAATATTGCGTCTATTTAAATCATTAGCAAGTATATACATATTACTGTATTTCAGTTGAAAGGATGGTGAAAGAATGAGAAATCTATTTTAAATTGGATAAAAATGTACATGAGCTGTATTTGAAGATATGAAATTATCACTGGCGTATATAGCGGTAGCGAGGTTACGAACTACCATTAGCCTGCCTCGCCCTCGTACTGACGCTCACCTCACTCTCAACACTACCGTTGTTACTAACGCTCGCAATCGCACTAGCAACCCAACCACACAAAAATTCACAGTGACAAATACATTATACATAATTGTTCGATCTTTCCCAGCGTTGGTGGGTAGATGGGAAATAAACCCGCCAGCGTTGACATTCCAACGACATTTTGTGCGAGCGTCAGTCCCTGCGCTTTCTCCGTGAGACAGACGTTCTGTGCTGCTTTCTTGTATCCATCCACGTTGGCTAGCCGTGCTACCACTTGCTTGCTTGCACGCTTCACACTCCACATCGGATTGGATGTTAAGGTTGATGGTATTTTCATTTACTTCACCAGCCTGGGTAGGGTTTGTGTCAACCCGAAATCCGAAATACAGTCCACTTGAACATATCTAGTGCATAAGTCGCACGCATATTATATTGAAGTTCAATTTCACACCTGTCAATAATACGACTATAATGCTACTTAAGGCGAATTTTGAACATTTATGAAAGCGATTGCGATTGTGAAAGCGCGCGCAGTTTAAGTGTGTGTATGAATTTTTCGTTGACATGTTCATATATTTTGATAAATAAGCGATATGAATAGAATCGAATATTTTGTACATCGGTCAATTATTTTATATGCCAAATAATACCATCGACACAGCAAATTTCCATATAATTCTCTATTACCTACAAAAGGGTATATTAAGATACCTAAGCTTGAAAAACTATATATTTTGTTTTAGTGTGTTTCGATTGTACCTGCTACGAATGTTTCGTGAATGCAACAGCCACTATTTATTACTGGTGCATTAGGTGTAACCGAACAAAGTCTGCGCGACAACGGCTAAAACAGGAAGAACTTCATCGTATTAAAGTTTATTTAGCGAAGGAGCGATACAAAGAAGTACAATCTATGTTGAGAATCAACGAGAATGAAGACGTCGAAACTGTACTAATGAACATATATAAGTCACAACCGGCTGCAGTCCCTGCAACACCACAACAACCAAGCATGCCAATAACAACCCAGGTACATGGAAGAAAAGCGATAGCTCAACGCGTGGGTAATCACGTGACATCACGAAGACCTAGTATTTCAGTGACTACTCAACGTGCTCATAATCAGGTGACATCACAAGAAAATTTCAGTCTAACTACAGCCCAAAGTGCGGATAATAAGGTGACACCACGAAGACCTTATGTTTTAATGACAGCTCAAAGTGCTGATAATCAGGTGGCATTACAAGAAAATACCAGTCTAGCTACAGCCCAAAGGGCTGATAATCAGGTGACATCACGAAAACCTCGTGTTTTAATGACAGCTCAAAGTGCTGATAATCAGGTGGCATCACAAGAAAATTTCAGTCTGGCTAGAACCCAAAGTGCGGATAATCAGGGGACACAACGAAGACCTTATGTTTTAATGACAGCTCAAAGTACTGATGATCAGGTGGCATCACAAGAAAATACCAGTCTAGCTACAGCCCAAAGTGCTGATAATCAGGTGACATCACGACGTAGTGGCAAACCGGTGACTGTACCAATTACAGTCCATCGACCAATGACACCGAGCCCGAGTGCATCAAGCTCGGGGAGTTTAAAAGGGTTGCAACGTGTAAGATCCGCAACAAAAGTCATAGTAATGGACAAACAACGATCGACAGAGGTGTTATTAAAAGGAGTCTTGAGAAAACCACCTAACACTAAACATAATATTGAGAAAACTATAAAAGAACAAAGCGATGCAGGGCTTCGAGTATTTTCAATGCTACCTTGGAATGAGTCACTAAGCCGAAGTAGCAGCTTTAGTCATATATCTAAACTAGATTCAATACCAGCAACAACACATGGTACAGCGACTGAAAATGAGAGCTATACCCAGATAAAAAGACGTACAAAATCATTGGAACGCTTAAAAACTACCTACATTTGTCCAGAGATGAGAGAAATGATTCTAAAAGCGAAACCTATAGCAAGTAGTATAGAGAAAGAGCCATTATCCCCTGCTAAAGTCGTAACTGTATACGTTGTGACTTCGACTTCTATTGAACCTATTTCATTTATTAATTAAAAAATTAGTTGATAATAGTATCTAACAGTAGTTTTAGATAAAATTTAAATGTATTAAAATATATAATTCCTTATGTAATATATACTATTAATTTTATATACATATATACTATTAGCTCTATATTACTATCTTCATATATAAAGATTGGAGGATTTTTCGCTTGACAGAAGACATGATGGCATCTCAGGAAGAACACGAGAGGAAAATAATAATAGAATTTTGCCATCTCTTAGAGAAATCTAAGCAACTTTTTAGCGGATTAAGGTAAGAATTTACAAAATTCCTGCGACGTTCTTGATCTAATTTCTACTTATAATCTTAATTATATTATAACTTATCTCTTTCTCTAGTACCTAGCTTGTAATTTACTCGTGAAACGACAGAAATAACAAGTCCAATACAAAAGACATCAACGAACGTAGATCCACACTGTTGTTGAAAGTCAATAAATCTTCAAAATACGAACGAATTATTTCATCTCAACACTTATTCGTAAAACTCTATTTATGAGTTGATAAATTATATCGCTACACTAATTCTTATACTATAAATACATTGTTGACTGCCTCGTTGGTCGGGCGGCTGCTAGCGCTGACTACCGATCGAGAGGTCCTGGGTTCAAATCCCGGGTTGGGTACTGTTGGATTTTTCTAATTATGAATTTCTAGCAGTGTCTCGGAGTCTGGATGTGTGCCCAGTGCATGGCAATAGGCTCACCACTTATTCCATTGTGGGACTTAGACGTAACTGGTGAAATATGGGGGTGTACTGCACTTCTCTGCCTACCCCTTAAGGGGATTACAGGCGTGATGTTACGTTAAATACATTTTTTCCTTTTTAACGTTTTAGGGAGTTGCCTCCTTATGGACATAAACAATGGCACCTTTATTTCGGTAAAACATTCGATGTGTATACCAAACTATGGAAATTTCAACAACAACATAGAGAACTACTGGATACCAAATATGGTCTCAAACGATGGCAGGTGGGAGAGATAGCATCCAAGATCGGTCAACTATATTACCACTTTTAGTACGTGTTTAATATACATACAAATTATATTATTATACATTTATTATTTTCACAGTCAAATAATATTAATTCCGCATTTTGAAAGAAATTGTAAAATATAATTATTTAATACAATTTTGATAATGTAAATTAAAAATGTTAACATATTTTGTTTAGTCTTAGAACGAGCGACACTGCATATTTAAGTGAGGCGTTTGCCTTTTATTATGCCATACGCGGTCGCAGCTACTACACCAGGGCTTGCAGGGAAGATCGAAGCGAGCTCATGGTTAAGAAGTTGAGATATTATGCCAGATTCATGGTCGTATGCATCCTACTGAAAAAGATGAGACTCTTAAAAGGCCTCATTAGAGAGCTTCACAAACAGATTATTGAATACGGAAATATATATGACCCCGACGACCAAATGGAGTGGTCTTTGGTCTTGGATGAGGTGAAAGCATTTGTCTTAGCGGAACCCGGTGTTGCCGTTTTGAATTCTGAAAGCAATCCTGTTATGCTCACACATAGGTACTACTAACAACTTTTCAAATTATCTCCCATTGTCCTCTTAATTACTTTTAAAATCAATAGTTAACTACTTTAAGAATTTTTTCAATTTCCAGATTATTGCCAGCTCACATTCCACCGATTGAAATAAACCAAGACATGTATTTAAAACTACAAGAGGCTTTAATAGTTGGAAGCAATGCCTTTCAAGTTAAATTTTCTGAACTTACCATGGATATGTTTCGAATTCTTCAGATTATCGAAAGAGAGCCTAGTGGGGATTTTTTCGAAGAGACACCCCGCAACCGCTACACAGGAGTGCCGGAACCGACAATGCCTCAAGGTAGGTTACCATTTCTCTTACTACCATTTTCTTTTACTTTTATTATATGCTCGTGCGTTTCTTACAACCTATTTTTGCTGGTTTATTATGTCTACTAATTTTATATCATGTGCAGCGCAATTGCCAATCTGTGTGTCTGAGTTCTGTAAATTATTTCTTCTACGTTCACCTATATGATTGTCTTTACCTTGACTGCCTTCAAAATTAAAATCATATTAAAGAAGAACAGTATTCTACAATGTAATGAGTAATTTGTAGGTTATTATCTCATAGATGGACCGCCACGCCGCGACACCGGCAATCCCCATAAATTCCTTCTGTACAAGCCGTCACCTAATCAGGTGATGGTTTATTTGGCAAGCTCTTGCGACGAACTTTCGCCAAATGGAGCAGTTTTGTTATATCTGTCTGCGGAAGGATATTCCCCTACTCCAGGTGTCCCCTCATCCGTAGCAGCTGCATCAACTTCAGCGGCGGAACCTGCTGAAGAAGGTAAGTATGAAATGGCCTTAGGGAATGCACAGTATTTAAACCGAATTTCTGCTAATATTTATTAAATGACAAACCGATGTAGTTGCGTTTAATAAAATTTGTCGTTTACCATATTATTACGGATGCGCTCTTTTAAAGCCAATTCAATTGTGAGATTTCGTAATCGAAATACTCGATACAAGTACTTTGTTAATATTGTTTGTAACACTATTGCACCATAATTCAAATTTACACTTCGTAAAATTCAATTTCTCTCAATAATCAGGATATGAGCTTGGCGGACTCATCACCACATCGAAGTCGGACGTTTACCGCGATTACAGCAAAGAAACCAGAGCGTCTCTGAACAAATGCAAAGAGGGACAATGCTTGTACCCGGGAGATATTTATCCTTTCACTAGGAAACCTCTGTTCATCATTATTGATTCTGATAATTCATTTGCCTTCCAAAATATACCCAGGCACTTCGGACAACCTTTAGTCATCCTGATGTCTCCGACTATTATGCTGCCACAACTTCAAGGTCAGTATACTTCAGAGTCGCTTCTCGATATAATATGTCTTCGACCCTTCCAGAGTTCCATTCCACCTTCTAACCCCTACTGTTAATATATGTACACTTTGATAATAATTAATGTATGTATTGATATTTCAAAGTAAACTTTCGCGTGGCCTACGATCTCACAGTAACCTTAAGCAACACGAAACTGCATCACTTCATATCGGGTGGCCTATATTTGTATTTTTATATTTAAAATGGATTAATCATAATATTTATCTATTTATTTCAGAGAACAAGTTCAACATAATATGTAGATACAAATGTTGAGCGTCAGTAACAAATTAAAGCTAAATATATGTCAGTATTAAAAATTAAACAAAATTGTAACAAAAAAAATAAAGGTAAAAAAGAAAGTAACGTTTATGGCGCCAACGGCCGTTATCTCTTATTGCAGCTAGTGTGTGCACCATTCCAGCTTCTCCAGAGAGCACCGTCCATCCTGTACGCCAATGTGCCGAGGACAGCGTCAGAGATGCTCACGAGCCTGCTCACGTGCGATGCGACACGTTTACAAACGATCGCCTAGAAATCATCCATACGGGCGACCACAAACATTGCCGATGCACTGCAGTGTCGTGGCCTCTCCAACACCGCCCTCAGCACATTGTTGTATTGGACACGCAGAGCGCTGTAGCCAGCCGCGTACAGTCCGTCCACAGCCTACAGGTGTACAAAGATTGGCAGTATGCTTTAAACGGCGTGATGTTTACTTGCATGGTACATTGTGGTACATTTATAATAAGGAATTATAATTTTTTCTTTATTCGTATTCTCCTCGGCATATCATATATATATCATTTCATTTGGTATATGGTGCCTTTTCTATGGTAATGAAATGGTATATTATACTATTTCATTTGATACCCATATCACAGGAGTGCATAAAGGTTGTGCCAAATTGGACAGAGAATGACGTCACTTAGATACCAGCCTCGTTATCCAAACTTACATTACAATTTAAATAATTTCTTCTTTAATGGACAATTCAAAACCTCACCACAAGCATACCGTGCTAAACGAATTGACTAAATTAACCGACAATATTAAACGCATACTTTCTGCCGCGCTGCACTGAAGATGTGTCGCTGCACTTAGGTATAGGCTATGTCCTATGTGAGCGATTTCGTTGCGAACGTCAAGCGGAGCGGCGCGATGCGGCGGCACGCCAACTCAAAGCGACGCGGCTGTTTTGTCCTACGTGCACGCGAATCGCCGCGGGACCACCGCCGCCGCCGCCTTCTGTCACTTGTCGTTCTGTGTTTCTCATGACAGGACACAAAGTAATATGGCAGCACACAAAGCAATACTTTTAGATAATTCACCGCTGAAATATGAAATACGGCAGAATTGTGCCCGTCAAAGAAGTGAAACTAAATTGTTTACAAACGCAATCCACTGACAAGACTGACAAGAGTGAACAGACAAGACAATCGCCGCCGCGTCCATTCGCGCGAACAAATCAAACCAATTGATCGCGTTCGCTTCGCGTCGCGCCGCTCCCACTCCGCGTCTGTATTGTTCACGTAGAAAACATTAAATAGACGTCGCCTGTTTGGTTTTTTTTTTTTAATTTTATTTTGTACACACAGTGACGACAGAGAATTATGGACATTGAACAGTTGTACAAGGGCACTACTTATTCCATGCTGGAATATCTTCCAGTAGGCCCGCTGGTGGAAAGGTCAATCGGTAGAACAAACCTAGTGTATTTTCGCGGACAAATATCGAATTTTCACAGGAAAACGCGTTTTAATCTAATAAGCGGTACAGATGGCGTTACGGGTGATTTAATTGGATGACGCGTGAACGACATGCGGACGAAGCCGAGGGTAGTAGCTAATTGTAATATGTATTGTAAACGGTAATTTAATTTACATTTATGTTGCGAGGCATGTAGTCCAGATAGGTGATAGGTCGCAAACCATAAAAAAATATACGAGCGTTTCCGAGCTTGGGAGTGAGTTTTAAGCAATTCGCTATCACTACTGTCGCTTGTTGTTGGTCGTTAACCCCACTGAAAACAATTGTGGCATGACAACTTGGACAACCATTATAAATCATACACATACCATATGTTCGAATAAATTGAAAATACATTATTCTTATTGAAAACATTACGTACGCTCGTTATGCATCTCTGTGTAAGTGGAATAAGCGATACATTTTGTTTCCATGCTGCTCAATACATGCGGCTTTCAGCCATTTAAATAGTCTAAAAAGATAATAATCGCACCATTGACTTTCAGGTTGTCTCGTATATCATATAAACAATAGGCTCGTTAAAGAACAATTTGCAAATTCGTCTTAGAGAGGCCGCACGCGACTGTTCCCGCGCTTTTGGTTGGGTTGCCAGAAATGCCATGTATATGAAAAGGTCAAAAACCCCAAAAAACACCAGTAGGTATTACGTTTCGTTTTTCATAGTCTATACTAGTCAATTTCAAATAAAAACAATGATTTAATGCTTTGTAAACGTGGATATAATTTCCTCAATTATTTTTGGACATTTTAATTATGGCTTTACATTTTCCATATTTTTAATAAATGCGTAGCAAGTTTAGAAATTAATATACATTCTTGTAAAAATTCTGAATGTTGTAATCTCTGTACATTTTGAAGTTATATAAAGACCCAGCTGTGTTGCAAGCATCTGGCAACCCTGCGATCTCAAAGCGGCCGCCATGTTTGCATTTCGATCCGCAAGGAACCTGTGTTTAAGTTGACTCGGGAATTATATCGCAGCGATTAGTGTAATAACTGGTTCGCTCGCAAGCTTTTTCTTGTTTCAGTCAT
This sequence comes from Agara epimachia, assembly GCA_018245295.1. Classification (NCBI taxonomy): domain Eukaryota; kingdom Metazoa; phylum Arthropoda; class Insecta; order Lepidoptera; family Hesperiidae; genus Agara; species Agara epimachia. Next base: position 2,340 of record DWMP01000029.1, on the reverse strand, counting down.
GTGCTTTCACTCCAGCATCCCGCATTGAATCGCTATTCGATTGTTTCGATCGCGCATTGTTTTCCGCGCCATAAAATTTGCCCGCTTATTCTATGATGCATTGCAGTCTCTTTAAAATCACTACTTTACATCTATTTCGTCGCGAATCTATTAATTTGTATTATCTGCGAATAGCTGAATAAATAATTATGGAAACAAAAACATTCTAATTGTCAAGTTTGAGTAAGATTAAGGCATTCACCCTTGCTGTTAGACGTCAAGTGCTCGACAAAAAACGTAAATATCTTTAAGAGCCCAGCATCGCATCGGTGTGTTTAAAATTATAATTGCTTTGAATAACGAACCGAATGATTTCAAATGACTGAAATGATAATGCATCGCAATATCATTAACTTGGAAGATTGCACGGTGGGTTATTTATGTACGAACACGAACATTGCGGGTCGGGCCGTATGCGCTTAATTTTATTTTAAATTGTTACACTTGTATCGAGTAAAAAAATTGAAATTGCGCATTGATCGCTGGCTCCAGGAACGAGTTACTCTCGCGAAGACGAATCGACGCGGTAATGTAGTAGTCTGACGTGTATTTGTATCGTAAATATTGATTGTACCACAAGGAGGCGCTTGTAATTGCGTGTGCGGCCGAACGCAGCTTTTATAAAACTCGTTGGAAACCGCACGGAATGTAAACCAGAATACTCCGAGACATTAATGTGTATTTATTGGGAGCGTCCTGTAATGTTTTTATCGTCTGTGTTCGAGCCCGAACGCAACGGTTCGCCGGATATGTGTTGGTGTAGGATACTTTTTTATCGTACCCAATATCGATCTCCAACAATACACTGACGTTTTAATTCGTACGTATTTCAGCGCTATTTATGCGCCAATAAACGCGTATAACGAAGGAGTAATGCGATAATCGTTTATTGTTATTACACGCGGTCGAGTGACGCGTTGGAATCGGTAAATAGGTATATTTATATGAAACGGATGCCACGGCCAGATTGAAATGCAAGCAATTACCGACTAAAGCGGCTGCAGCAGACGTCGAGAACGTAGGTTGACCATTAGCGCCTCGGGGAAATTAAAAAGCTAACAACAAGAACGGTCTCGCGGCAAATTATGTTGTTCCGTTGACGTGAAACGTTTGATATATTTAGAAGCCGAGCTAAATTGATATGTCGCTGAAAGAAATGAAACTTGTTTCTGTTTTTTTTCGCGCTCGTTTATATTCGATAGTACTGGGACGTATAGAGCTGTTGTTCATACATTTAGCTGGCTTAATTTTATTTATAGCAAATATTCTACGGTGAGTGAATACCTAATTGACGCTTAGACGTGGAATGCCTTTGATCATTGTGTGTTCGTGGAAGAGATATACCGTCTCTTGTACGCTTCGGAACTGGAACACAAGGTAATATTTATTACGCGTATTAATGCCAAGTGTAAATTCTCATCAGAAGTACGTACTCATTAATATGCGCAATAAAATATGAGACATGTATATCTCTTTCGTGTATCATGTTACTTAAGTTGTAAATATACATATGTACATTTATATACATAATATGTACTTTCTTATGTATTTTAAATCGTCATGTCCTTTTAAGAATACATAAAACTGAATTGATTGCGATTCGTTCATTATGGTGCGGCGTCTGGTAATGGAAAAGGGCACAGACAATACAATGGGTTTAAACTACAAGATTGTTCTGTATACTTCACAAAGAATACATACCTATAACGGAGAGTATTTATTTTGATGGTAACCCAATTTAAGGTAAGTTACGTACAGTTTTTCAGTGAGACCTATTTTTATGAAATTGTGATCGTCATCTTCATTCATTTATCATTCATCATTCATTCATTTATCATTCTTCAGAAACATGGGACTTTCCATGAGAAAGGTTATTGTTGCTATCACTATTTGTCTACTTGTGAATTTTAATTTAATAAATGAATTTTGTTAAAATAAAGCGAAGGCGGAATTGTTGAACTTTTGTAACTACTCGTATGTTCTTTAATAAACTTGAACGGATACAAGTTTATCTATAAGAAAAACCTTTTCACAACATTGTCTGTTTGTATTTATTCATTTGTTTCTGAGGGGCGCTACTGATTTTTGGTTCGTTACATCATACAGCTGACAGAATAGCAACGGTGTTGCTCAAAACACCTGTTGTAGATAAGTTCAGCCTATGTATTTTATTTTTGGCGCTAACTAGTAGTGATTATAAAGCTCTTGCTTGGATGTGTGCCCTGTGCATGGCAATAGGCTCACCACCTATTCCATTGTGGGACTTAAACGTAACTGGTGAAATGTGGGGGTGTACTACAC
>DWMP01000028.1:0-14243 GCA_018245295.1 Agara epimachia | reverse complement strand
ACACATTTTGCACAATCCATAAATTAGCGGTAGTATTATCGGGCTATGAAATGAACATCAACGGTAATTTTTCAGTAAAAAAGTATTGTCAGAATCTCTATAGAAGTTCGTTAACATACTATTAGATTAGCTACGAAAATGTTGCTCGGAAACAATTCTTTTTAATGAAAATCTCCGAACCATCTGGTAGTCGCACATTTGCAATTTTCTCCATAAATTGGACGTTTGAATGCGTTGTCTAAACAGGGATAGAGATTATAAAACAATATTCTATTTGACAGTAGGTACTTTGCCCCATCCGGTCGTAGCGCCATTACGCAGAGACATTATTGAGTAACGCGATTCTTCAGACAACCAAAGACGAGGGAGCTGGAGGTTCGTAACTCATACTTGTTTTTCTTAAATCTCTGTGAACAACTCTATTATGTGAAATCTTGTTAACGTTTGAAATAAATTTCCCTGCCCTGGGAATAATGAGTTCTGCGTTTTCACTTGAAACCTCGGTGACTTTTGTTTAATGGAATGATAATACGAATGCTGGCCTCTTTGTAGTGAGGGGCCGACGATGTTGTTGTTTTTCCCCGGGCGGGTCACTGTAGTTCCAAGGATAATTTCATTGCTTTTCAAAAAAATTCCACTAATGGATTTTCTAGCAAACGATATTAAAATAATGTTGTCCCTTGTTTCATTTCTCTTTGTGCACTTCGTTGAAGTCTGTACGCACAGATGTTATTATATCATTTTACATTGCAAAGTCATGAATTAAAATATTATTTTCCTTGCTCGATAGTCGACTCCTTGAATAAGCTCAATTTTATTTAACACATCACATAACTACTTGATTTCTTCTGTATGCATTTTTACGACCCAAAAGAAACATTTCAAATACCTTAGATATTATACCGATACCTTTAAAGAAACCCGCTCACTTATTAAACGAATTAAAAGTGCCCCAAATTTTTGTACATAAATCAACAAATTAACCGACGGTCAGTATATAATTTCAGATTTTCCTGTTTGAACTGTACGTCTGAAAATGTATCCCTAAACAAAGTGCTGCCGCTATTATGCTGCAAGTAGGAGGGAGCGTTTTGGTCATTAATAACAATTTATTCAGCACAAAACCGCAAATTCGGTTCACGTATTTTAACCTTTGGGAAACGATAAATTTGTTATTAAATTGGATATCATTCCTTAATTGATTATTTAGTTTCGGGCTTTAGCATTGATTATTTGTTGCGGCGTTTATTTCGATAGCTGAGTTAGATATTGACTGCAGTTTATTACCTTTTTAGGAATGACCATTAATACCTCTCCGCGCCTGGATAATGTCTAGCGTTTACTTCATGATTTTCAAAATCAAATTGTTTGAAACACGCACGGTTTATATACCTACCACCGATACTTTCAATAAACTGTAAAAATGTTAACTAATGTAAAATGTTCGCAACAGCTTCAAGCAATAATCGATCGGTATATAAAATTAATATCGGGTGGCTCGCTAACAGAATACTTTTCGCTCGGTACCACTCGCAGAGAACTCGTTTAAAGTTGCGGTCGCCAAAGTTTCACATTCGCTGCAAAGGTAGCCAGCCATTGTGGCTAATTCAAGTCTGTAATTAAATTTGTTTACCCTTATAATATTCTGTTGTGAAATATAAAAGTTTTCACAGTCCCCGAGGGAACAGATTTGTATATTGCGAGTATTTAAATATTTTCTTTTTAGTTCCATAACCAGCATTTTGTGACTTTTGTTTTTTCGTCACTTTACGAGCGGTTCGCCTCACAACTCTCGTAAGTAATTAATTTTAAAGTATCGGTGTTAGTTTCATACTAGTTTTTACAATATATTTAAAATGTTACAATAATAATAGTAATGTATTGGAGATAGATTGTAGATTTGAACATACATACTTAATACTAGATACATAACAGATATTCATGGCTATCGTACAAATATTTTTCCTGACCGGGATCGAATATACAACCCTCGGTTATAAGTTCACTAACTACTGGACCAACGGGTCAGTCAGTGATTTGTTTATTAATCTGTCGATTATATTACATATTGAAATAGATTCGCACGGAGAAATAAAAGTATCTAAAACCGTTTACCGACAAACAGTATACGTTATGTTTTAATGTCCTCCAGGAAAAGGTAATCTCTTTTGACATTAAAATTGGCCACTGCTCCTCATATGTCCCTGGTAAAAGGGTCGATTGCTTTCTATTCATACGCTGCGATACATTTTTACGATTGGAGTAGAAACACGACAAACGCTACCAAAAGATAAACCCCGGGCGATGCCGCTGTTGAATTTTACGATTCCGCTAAGCTGCCTTAAAGTCGAGCCCTTCCTGAATATTTTGATTTATTTATAGGCGGCAAGGCGAAGGTAAAAGGGTGGTTCGAAAAAACAATAAACTCATGTTTGTGTGCCGCCTCACTTCAATGCCCTCTCTCAGAGGCATATTTTTAACCGCCAGTTACGGTACATTTATCTGGGCTTTTGAATACGCTAATATACATATGTAGGTATATCTGATTCTTATATTCGCAATTATGCAACAGTTATATTACGGCAAGTTAACTTTGAACGTAGTTTGAATCAAATTTAATATTTTGCGTAATCCAATATGTACAAATGCAATAATACGAAAAATCTGCGCGAGTGCAAATATGAAGGAACATTTTTACATAAATGGAACTTCGAAATTTTCTGGAGCAAAATATACTATTGCCGTGGGCGTCGCACTCGGCTACGTTATGAACAAGGTAGTCGTTTTTAGCTTTTTGTCAAAAATCCGCAAAAAAATCCAAGGTACTCTTACATTTCTTTATTCTGATATTAAATAGCAAATTCCTTAAAGCTGAACAGATTCTCAGACAAATATGTAGCTAAGCAGTTTTCTAATAAATTAATTATTATGTTACATATTCGTGTGAGAATGCGCAGGTCGCATTAAGTACTTGCCGCTCACGCCTCTATCACTTCATTGTGATGCTAATTTAGAGCAACTCTATGAATATGAGGGCGGGACGCAAAACGCGCGCACTTTTTGCCTCACCGCGCTAAATTAATTTGAATAATACCGCCGATAGGCAAGGAACCCCGGCGAAATGTCTTTTATACGAGTTTCCGACGGGAACTGCGAAGCGAACGCGGTGAAAAAAAAAATTCATTTCATCTTAACAATTCTTTAAGTGCATGTTTATATTCAATAAAGTAAAGCGATAAAGGAGGTGGAAATTTGTTTATCTTCAATTATAACTCCCGTTCACCTATCATGCCATGTCATTTCCGTTTATACGCCACATAGATTTCGATCACATCCAATGAAAACGTCGAAGGTATTTCATCGGATGTTTGTATTTACATTTCATTTCTGCATTTTACCATTGCGCAGGAATTCTGTGTTGTTAAGATATCTGGAGTAGTGCTGGACTACTTTAGTCATTACGGATTTTATACTTCGCGTACGTAACTACAAGCGATAACAAACAAAAAATGTCTATTATACTTTATTCACTCATGTTACATTTCATTGTAAATTGGTCGGTTGGATTTTGTTCGCTTTCGCAACAACTTCTTTTGCTCTTAATGAACCTGAAACTAATGTTCCATTAAACAATGCCATAGTACATGCACTCAAGGTGGAGAGCCACCAATAAAATAAATTTTACTTAGCCACTAATGACGTCTCTAAGGTGCTTGCCGTACAACATACAAGTAACGATGATTTTATTTTCGTCGATTTGCTTACAGTTTTACCAAAGGCAATGTTCAGCAATAGCACTTCGGTGTTCTTGTCTTGGTCGTATTATATTATATTAACACCGCTCGGAACAACCATTGTCCGGTGTCATTATGTCTTGTGTTGCTTTCAAGCTTTAGCGGAATTAACCGTAGATACAAATTTTTATTTTTCTCGAAGAGTTAAGTTGATTTTTAATTAAAAACTAACGTCACGTACTTAGTGCTCACTAGACATGTAAGACGAGGGTCTTAATACTTGAGTGTCGGTAAGCTCCCGCGTAATGGTGTGCACTAAGACAAAATTGGCTTAAGCAATCTCCCGCTCGGCGTATATCTGCGGCGGGCGACAAGAGCGACAGCGTCCAATTCAAATACGAAATGCACTCGACGAATACGTACGAGTGTACGTGTTCGTCATAGAAATATACCGGTATAATTTTTAAACGTGCCTTTTCCGCTGCAGCGCTTACCGGTATTACCCCTATTCAGCTTTCGCACGTCACGCCACTTAAAAGAAGCAGAGCCACTTACACAAATAGCTTACGTTCCTTCCACGTTCTTCATTTCATCCCAGGCTTCGGCCGATTGAATAAAATTCAATCCAATGAAAACTTTATGTGACCTGAATATGACAGAGGTGTACGCGAATAAAGTATGTGTTGGTACACCGTATCCTCCCAGTGCATGGTCGCAATGGAGTTTAGGGCGAATATGGCATACGACGTCTACATCTATGAACTTATTATCAAAAATAGCTTAACTACCAAGTAATCCAATCCGAGTTATAAATAACCCTTTTAAAAAGTTAGCGATTCTTTTTACTGTGTTAAATAGGTACATATTAACGTCTCACTACAGGGCAAAAAATTTCTCATAACTGGAGGAGACTTCATCAATGTGCGTCAGTGCGAATTGACGGCTGACGCATCTACAAGTTGAAATAATAAATGCAAGATAAACAATGCGAAAATTTGACAATTGCAACCACTAATCGAAAAACCGCCCTGGCGCCGCTTTTCTTTTAACCCCTCCGATCTTCAATCGCAACAAGTAACGAATAGGAATGAGATTTGTATTTTCGAAATTTTATTTGCAAAAATAACAAATTTTATTAAATAACTGTTAATTGAGCCAAGGCTGTGGAATAATGTATTTATTAGGGAAATCGAGACGGTTTTTGCTTTCATTAATTTTATTTGTTTAATTTGAGTCGTTTAATTTGCGCGTTAAATTACTGTTCCGATCGGGTTGGGTCTCGGCGTGAATTGTTTCAGTTCGTTGATAATTAAATCATTGATAATTGTTTCTTATTGCAATGACGTCAAGGTTCCTTTTCATTTGATTTTATTATGTATAAGTATCGTAGTGAGACTTTTCGTAGGCGGCCCTTTTAGTCTGCTCACAATCCGCCTCGACTCCATAATGTAGACAACGGTGATTTGATAAATGAGTGGATCTTTTTGCGTGAAAGGCAAATGTGTATTCTGATACAGAATTCGTACTGGGATACATATGTTGCCGACCTCGTTGTTACAAATGCGGGTCCTGTGGAAGGTTATTTTTATTTATTGATTGTTAGATATTATATTTAATGCGAAAAGAAACTATAATGGCTAAAATATATATTTCTATATTTTGACTTGTTATTGCGGTTAGTATTTAAATGCACGTCCAGAAGATTTTGTTTTTAAGGTATCTGTCGTTAAAGTTATCGATTCGCACAGACAGTAGTTCTTGAGGCTAGCAAACGAGTTGATTTCTTACGAAACAACTTGCCACCTTTTTACAGTAACTTAATGGCTTCCCAGAGAAACTTTCCTACAGATATGCGATAGTGCTAGCAAACTTTTAAAACGATTGAACTCTTCTTACACTATATTTTGTTGAGCTCACTGGAAAATATTATTCATAATATTATACATGATGACTTTCATATTTTATCACGATTGAGTTAAGTTAAGATTAGAAAAATTAAAACTAGAATACGATTGGTATGTCTATTAGTTAGTACAAATAATTTAAAAAAAGGCTAAATACATTTCAGTATATCTCTTTAAACAAGTTTACATACTTACAGAGTGATAAAAGCAACATACATACAGCGAATTAATAAATAATTGTCTGATAATATTATTATTATGTTATCTAATAATTATACGATAAATATGATCTAATCTAATAAAGTTTTGTTTTTCACGCTTGTTTTTAATAGTATTATTAGTTCAAGCGTATTAGCTCATTCGATGCGTATTGTAGCGCTGGATATAACAGTATAACGAATGATTTGCATATACCTATATAACGTGATCCAAAAGGAACTAGTTATGTAGATGAAGAATATTAAAGATATTAGGTAAAATCAGATTGAGCTACGTGTATATATTTTTTATTTACACTACCGCTAATGATTCGAAAAATTAGTATGCCAACATTTTTTTGTGAATAAATAAATGAAGATGAAGACCTATAAATTATGTTTGTTTGATTTCATGTATGTCCTAAATTTTTCGCGGATCATAGATTAATACTTAGGCATAATGCAGTTACCGTTTATCATTTATATCAAGAACCGTGTACCTAAACTTTGTATTTTTAATGCGATAGTTAAATGTAAAATATGTAACGAGTTATATTACGAGCAAAATATTATTCGGCGTCGATGCTGACAGCCAATTGGGCGGGCGGCCACTAAACGGTGTGCCTCAGCTGCGACATGTTTGCCCACAATTGTTTGTTCGCATATCCGCTGCTATCTATTATTTGCGCTGCGAATTAACCGTGTAGCGTGTAGCTTTGTTGCTCAAATAGAGCGATGATACTCGCGTCTATAAACTTCAGTAATTATTGCGCTGATAAACACTACTATTGCCAATACTACGCTTGCTCGTAATGATGATGTTCACCGATGCAACTTTCAGACATTGCCAGTTCTACGATTTTTAATACTAAATATATTTAGTTAGTATTACATTGATATTTTGTTCGTATTTAAAACAAAAAAAAATCCCTATTATTCGTCGTGTATCATTTTTTTGTTATGGCGTGTTTGTATTAATTAAAAGCTGTTAACATTCTCACGGTTGTAATATCGCGAAATTAGGCTCTCGGCTGCTCGTGAAAAAAATTAATAAGGCACGAACGCAAACTCGTAAAGGTTATGTATTCCGCGTCTTCGGTACCGGCTCAACCTGTCCGCACCACGTGGCCCGAAACTATGTCAACGGTTGAGTTGAGACGAGTTGATCTTAACTCAAAACCGCCGCGGGCTCGTCGCAGGCTCGTCTTAATAACCCGGGACAATAGTGGCCTGGCCAAACAACGCCAGCTTATTGCTCGCCACTCCGCAATAACAGCGGTAAAAACAATAGAGCAGTCGTGCTCCTTGTGATTGCAAGTCGTATTGTCCCAGTTACGCGGCTTACGCCAGCCGCCGACCCGCGGTTAAATGTGTTATAATCTCCTAAAATAATAATTTTGTTTGTTACAGGTAAGCCACTCAGTCCGCGTTCATTCAGTATGCGCAGCTTTACTGGTAACGGATGTAATTAAATTTTTTGCTCTAGGGTTATAGAACAGTCACGAAACAACTAAATACTTAATTTACCTGAAACATTACATTATAACCAGTTAACAAGATAAATTAATTAATAAATAATATGTATTTGTGGTAAGACTGAACAATAACATGTCAATCCATGATAACTTCAGACTTCGTCCCCTTATCTCGTGCAAGTTGATTTGTAAAAAACACTTTTCCAATTACATTTTTATATACGCATTTTTACATCGAAGTTGTCGATAAACAATACGTAGTCGTAGTTGATTCTGTTAAAATCTTCCAGAAAGTTCTGTTAAAATGTGTGTTTCAAAACAAATCGCAGAGGTGTCGTGTAGTATTTAAAGATCATCTAATATAGGCTCTAATATAGTAGTACACGTCAAAATTGTTTCGTCGCGTCAATGAATGTCAAAACGCTGTTCTATTTTTAGCGGCTTTATTATGGTAAATCAGAATGTGACGTGCGTCATTATCATTTTTATGGCGTTGCTCTGATTGATGGAGGCCTGGTGTTTAACTCGGATCGTACTCGTCACGGCCTCGGACGATCATTCATTGGCTTTATTCATTCACTCGTTCATTCATTCACCCTGTTATGGATTAACGCAGATTGTCATCGCGATAACGTAACGTACGGATGTTACTTTTTAAATTAATCACGCCCCCGATAACTCTGTTATCGTACAATGAAAAAGCCGAGTAATTTCGTACATTAATCGTTTGAAAATCGGCCCATCAATAATTTTCTTTTTACATTCGTCAGCCTTGTGAAGTTAAATGTAACGGTCAAAGAAATCACGGCGGTTGCTTTTTAAAAAATGTTTTCGTTTCTTATTCCAATATTCATATGACGTGACAGTTACAGTTACAGTTTTCTTATTATTTCACGTCAAATTTAAAAAAGCGCGACGTAGCACTATGCGCTTGTCTTGATTATCAAACATACATGATCGCAATTCCGTCGACTGAAAACATTGGTATCGAGGCGTGCGGCTTAGTCCTAATAACCGTAATAAACATCAACGGTAACGAGCAATAGGCAGCGATTCGCTGATGTTACACTGTTTTTATACACGGCCGGTACATGGGAAAGCTTTCTAATTGCCGGAACAATGCTGAGCCGGTTATTTGCCGGCGGCATTGTTTTTGTCTGCGCCGGTTCATTTTACCCCACCTTCCCCCGGGCGGGAGATTAATGGAATTTGAATACGCATAGCCTTTGTGTTCGGCTTTACGCGTAATTTAAGCGCACACCGGCCCCGTGACTCGACGTTTTGTCGGCAATCTTACGGGGATATCGCAGGTGCCGCGGCTCCCCTTATGACTCTAGTGAAAATCACGTATTGCCCCTGTTATGTGCCATCAGTCGACGAATTTTTATTCCGCCAACTCACTGTTGATAGCGAGAGGATATTATTTTTCATCCGCACCTTTTCATTCGCATTGTAAACATCTAAGCTTTTTCAGGCCCACTTCGTTTCTTTACTTAAATAACTTTCAGGGCCACTCGAGTCATTAGTGGAAAATGCGAGCCCGTCCCACAAAGGTTTTTGATTGTAATTTTAAAAAAATACCACCGGTTTATATTCTGCCAGCGACATCAGCAATTGCTTCGTACAATAAGCGGTGTGTGTGCTCAAAACACTATCAATCATCGGCGTGCCTAGACACGCCGAGAAATAAAATGTATTTGTTTTATTGTGCCGCTATTGGTTTTGGGGGGAAATGACTGATGCCTGGCTTATAACTACTTACAATGTGAAAACCGTCCATTAATCATTTACGGGATAGTAAAATAGAAACAATGTTTGTCCTTCAAAATTAAATAGGTATATACCTACGTGCTCTCGTCCTTATCAGTCGAATCGAATTGGACCCCTCTCTGTAGACTCTGATCTTGACTGATAAACGTTACCCCATTAATAGCGAATCAATGGAGGGTAATCTACCCTGTTCTATGATCTTATCACCATCACCAATTGAATTAGATTGCTTGACAGTGAGCACCTTTGCATATGATCCACTTTGAGTGTAGTGCCCGCGTTGATTGATTAAGGGCGATACTATGAAATTAACGAAAGTGACTTTAAATATGTAATCACTTCGAATAATTGACGTGTTTGACGGGCATTTATAGATAAAAAGATCAAATTACACGAATCATATTAAATGAAAATGTAATGAAAATAATTATTTCACGAAGGCGGGTTACTTACTATTGACATGGAATCATACTACCAATATTATGTGTTAAAGATCAACTCGGCTCAATCGTTTTCTTTAAGGGCGTATTTGAAATCGGTGAGTTATATTTACGATTATGCTTTGTATTGTCACAGTATCATTCACCTTAATTACAAACGAGAAGCAATCGTCACAACACTATCCAAATTGGTGTCCAGTCTGATTGGAACACCACATATCATTAACTGTGTTCGCGATTCCATTGTCGAATGCGAACCATTAACATAATTGAGCAGCTCGTGTCCGGAGCACTTCACGGATCGAAGACGTCTTTGACGGCGCGTAGGAGTAATGAAGGACTGGAGCCTAGCGTCATCCACCCTAATGCATATTTACAATAGGAGCCGTCTCCATGATTCGGCTACAAGCTACATTACTTCAATCAATTCACTCGGCCCATGTCAGCTAACCGTTTTGCTGCCTTTATGATTTTGTACTATGACAGGATTACAATAAATCACCTCATTACCTCGATCCCGAATGGGTATATTTTGCAAATCGGCCACATTGAGGGCGATCCATTAATCATTAGCATAAAATCATTGACATATTCAAGAGAATCTTTCAAGCATCTCTGTGCGGTTATAGCTAGTCATTATTACCTGTTAAGAATTGCTGCCATTTCAAATTTAAATAGTGCTCGATTTAAATCTCAGGAAACTGAAAAATCTTGCAATGTCAAAAAAAGTCGAATTCAGGTTCAATGACTTTTAACTCTGGCTTGTCGACTACTGCCTCCTGCTTAGCTTAAAAATTTTTTTTTTTACTTAAGTATCCTTAAAAAAAACATGAATACGATTATGAAACTTTAAAGTCTACGTCGTTTAAGAAGAATACATCGTTTAAGGTACTTAATTTTTCATAAAAAACGTTTAACCTAAAGTAAAATGAATACAAAACGATTGTGTTAATATAAAAAAGTAATGTTTCAAAACAAGCGATTGGCTTCCTGTGCGGCAACAATTAATTAAAAGCGTTACGGGATTTTATTAACTTATTGCAATTATATTTGAGCGGAGCGATTACGAGGGCGCGACGGGTCGCGGTCGCCGCTGCCTAATGTCGCTGTAGTCGGAGGGAGAGAGAGCGTAGCGGAAATGCTCTGATTATAATGAAAAATCGGTAACAATTGATTGGGAAAATTATCAACACTTTTGTTCTAATACGATTTTCTTGTTCTTAGAATTTTACACAAATTTTTAATACTGTTACCAAATTCGATCACATTTACTTGTATTAAATGTATACTTACGACAAAAACACATTAGTATTTTACATAAACTGTGCTTCAAATATAATATTTAAAAAAACGATACAGGATCGTTTAGGTTTGGACTACATTTATATTTTCGAAATAAAATTAGTTTTAACATAGACTCGATCGTACTATTTTCATTTAATCTGATATTGGTTATATATATATATATATATATATAGTTTTTTGAATTCTGAGCTATAAGACATTAATGAATAAAGCCGTGTCCAATGAGCTATATCGTTACAAAGTCACCGCCGGGTCTACAGTTACAGGCGCTTACACGCCGCCTCGGAATTTGATCAAACTCCGTATAATCGGGGACAAATAAATCTCGCCATTAAAATTAACGGCAGCCTCGGCGGCCTGCTTCCGACCTCTTCACTAGATTTATAATCGCCTTTCAGAATATCGCCGCCCTGATATTAAACCTTTAAATAGTTATAAGCGGAATTATACCCGCAAAGTGTAAATATTATACAATGTACGTTTTGTACGTAGCGCTGCAGTTTAAATATTTGTTTAATAACTGTTTCTTATCTTTTATTTTTTACTTTCTGCTTTCCCCTGAACTGTTTCTTATTTGGTTTTCAAGTGTATAGTTATTCGAGGAGAGAGAGAGAGAGAGAGAGTGAGTGAATGTTTTATAGCAGTTATTTACGGTAAACTAACTGTTTATCTTCAATATCTATTTAATTATTTTCTTTTCATAACAAACAACGCGTATAGACAGAAAAACGGTGCAAGATTTACACGCGAAACGCATTAATATTTAAATGAAATATTCATTGCTTACGCACCACTGGTTTGCTTTCTTCGTTTTATATATTCATGCAATAGTTCCAGTGATGTATGCTGGTACGTGCAATGTCGTGCAGGCACGAGTGTCACAGCTCTGCCATTCATATCTCCGTGTGCCCAAGAGACCATCTTCTCCTCCTGCCGTACAACTTTGCTTTGACTCTACTACGACTCGTGACAACTGACCTGTCGGAAACGTGCATAATTTCCGGATTCTCTTGTTATGTCCCTTTTCTAAACTGAGGCTAAATTACTGTGCTATACTATAAATGTCGCCCGTATTAGTGCACGTATTTGATATGGACATTAACTTCTTCGCCAACTGGAGACGCATACGATTCCGTGCTTCGGAGGGCATATTAAACTTAAACTTAATCAGTTCGGCGCCGGCACTTTAGCGACTGAACGCTTCGTTTTTTTTTCTGGTGCGTCATACGTTACTTACAAAAAACATCGCAAGCGTGTTCGGCATCGAACCTTCATCAAAAGTGTCATGACATTCAGAGCGATATAAAAACATCCGACAATTGGGTTGGTCATTAACTGGTATCTCCGCCAATTTACAATGGACCAACGTGGTCGAGTGTGCTCTAGGGCTCCCACAGTTGCTATAAAATCAACCAATAGGGTGTCGTGGGAGCTCCGTATGAAATTAAATTCCTTACCTTTGGATGTGATTAATGTTGTTATAAAATAAATGAAGGGATGGTAATAAAATTAAGGTAATTATTTTTTTAATTATAGAAATGAATCATTTATTCTTAATTATTACAAAAATATTAAGTTGCAAAAGTCTCAATTCACTTCAACATAGACTCCCAAATTATATTGTTGTCAGGTGAAGTTTTCGACCAGCTCTTTTTGACCAAGTGGCGCTGTGAGACATGGAATAAGGCATTTAGTTCCAAAAACAATGATGTCATTGTTAAAACTCTTTACGTATGGAACATTCGACTTTAAACACTGGACGAGGTATTTTTATTACTTACATGTATTACATTACAAGCGGCAAAGTACGAAATCACACGATACAATAGTTCCCGTGAACATATTAAAACATATTCCGTTTGCGCGTCGTGTTCGCATAAAGCCGGAAGCGACACGTACGCCGGCACGCGCGCTGTCGTACACGTGTAACGGGTGTAGTGTCTTCTCAGGCATTCATTGTCGCGAATAGCTTACTCTAGAGAACGATCGCTCTACTTGCAAGTTAAATGTGTTCGTTTCTAGTTTGCGTTGTGAGCGAATAATGAAAACATTCTTTGTACGATACCACTTACCAGTGTCTTTGGTTCCTTATGATGGCTATTCGAGTTTTGTTGTTTGTTTCATTGTCACATACTGAACATAACACACGATTTATTTGATGATCGATATATGAGCGGCTGTCATAAATCCTGGAATACATCTCTATTATATATGAATTTGATCCTAAATGTATTTAATTATATTACTGTAAAATTACTTACATTTTCTAGGAAGTTGTACTAGTTCATGGCCACTTTGAGTCATAAACGTTCCATGAAAATGCTCGTAGGCCTCGATAACTATACAAGACAGTTTAGTATGCAATACCTTCGCCGCAGAATCTGTGCCAACAATATGTAATGAACTATTATCGTACATCTGTAATGTCATATCACCATTAGTTTCTGCAAATAGCATTGTGCTATGTTTTCGCTGCTATTCATGTAACCACCGTTTACATTTACACGAATTTTCTCACAAACCCAGGGTTGTCAACATTTACATATTTACAATTAGTTTTTGTTCTACCCTAGCTACGGTACAAAGGATGTACGTAATACCAGTCAACATACAATTAACCTTAATAGGAAGATCATGTCGGAATCAGGATTTTTTTATTACGCTTGAACTGTACGCTTGTGTAATTTTGCGTTTAAACATGTCCTTAATATGGCAAAAGTATAGTTTTCCACGATTTTTTTATATGCCTAAATTATAACCTTATTTTTTAACGACATTTCATTTTCATCGACACAGTAAAAACGACATGCCATAATTATTTCATACGCTTAAATTATTGCCAATACGATTCAATTTCACGACCGCAGCCCTGTTACCCCGTACAGTGTTTCACCGTTATCAATAAATGAAAATTAAGAAATATCGGCGGGCTGGTTGCAGCTGACACATTTCGGTAACAGATCGCCGCCGGCGCGAACCCTACGCCGCAAACCGCCGTTGACAAACGACTCGGATCACTTCATTAATTGCGACCCACTCGGCCGCGCGACCACCTCTAAATAATTCACACACGAGTCCACGGTGCAAGGTGTATCGGGCGAGCTGGGCGCTACGATGATGGCCAGCCGACCTTATGCCTGTTACTTTAAACCACAAACCGACTCCAACCTCACCTGAAACAAACGCCCTACCTACATCTTGTTATACATTGTACTCTTCCGCCTAATTTTCCGCTTGCGTACATTAATGTGAAATTGAGATCTGTTCTATTGCGCCACAATTAGCATCATTCAAATACGTTGAGCGTTAGATGTTTCCTTTTTGTATATTACAATAACTCGCAAAACACAAAACATTTTGTCGCTAATAAAATTGTGCAAATATTTTCCCATTTATTTGCATAGCCATTGTTAACCGA
>DWMP01000027.1:0-14256 GCA_018245295.1 Agara epimachia | reverse complement strand
AAATCGTTTCTTAAGGAGTAAACTCCAAAAAATTGATTTTCAAGTAATTTTATTTATATACAGACACAATATAGGACGCTCACTGTCACTTGTCCAGCAATGGAACAATACCAAGCGTTTTAATTTCTAATGTTTCTCGCAGGTCATTAACATTCAGATATACACAGCTGAATCACTCGACCTGCAGACTTCATCGATCTTTTGTTACTTCTCAATGAAAGTACAGATAAATTTAATATAATATTCACTTATAGACAGTTTTTCAGGAAGAATTTGTAATTTAATTCTAATATGTAGTTTAATTTGTACTTTACGAGCATTTCTGATAATATGTGACCTTCGTTTATAATGATGATACATTTTCCTGACACCAGGCGTACAACCAGAGCGATGACGCCGACGGCATCCTCATCCGCAACGAGGAGTACTTCCGGAACCAGGGCAAGGTGATGCAGGTGGAGCACTGTCTGCAGAATCTCAGCAAGATCGCGACCAGCTACACGCAACAGACCGGGGACACCGTTCTGGAAGATTCGCTGCGTAAATGCGAACAAATGTGGGAGGGAACCGTGAAGAGGGTCGAGCATTTCAGGCAGCAGCTGCAGAGGATCCCGGCCAAGTGGGACCTGTACAGGGAGAGATTCGCGGAGATGGAACGTTGGATGGACCACGTGGCCACGACGATGGACAGCATCGTCAGAGAAGTCGATTCGGCTGAAGCGTTTGAACGTGAGAAGACGATATTCCAGGTAAGAGGGGTAATTGAACTTTTTAACAAGATGAGGGGAGGGGGGGGAATGAATTTCGCTTCTCAATTATTTTTCAATTGGTCGTTAATTCTGTTTATTTTTATGCTTACGCCGGACACAGCTAAGGGAATTGATGGTAAATATTCTTCTAATGAAAAGAATTCATATTAGGTTCGAGTTTCGTTTGGAAAATTAAATTTTTCATAATTGATTATTTTTAAAATTCAATTGTTAAATTATATGTCAACAAACAAAAATATTTAAAATTGTAATACGAAAATGAGTATGATTATTTATATATGCTAAATGTATTGTTTCTTAAATGAAATGTTAATTAATTTTAGAACATCTGTCGAGAAGCCGATAAGAAGCGTGAAGATATGAAATGGCTGGTACAAACACTGGACATGCTCTCCAACCACTGCTCGGACGCGGAGGCTCAAGAAGAGCAAATTAAGTTGGAGAACCTCATCGCTAGATACAAGAATCTGATACCAACCATTGAAATCACGATGATAAAGACCGAGACCTACACTCGCTGTTATACCTACCGGCGCGAAGTTCATGAGGTTATTTGCATCTTGGAAGGTGCCAAAGAACAGGCTAAGGTGGAGCCTGAGCCGCAATCACTCCAACATGTTGAACAATTGGTTTTGGAACAGCAAGCGGCCGTACAGAAACTCGACCGTCATCGACCCTCCGTCATGTCTATGCTTCAACGAGGCAAGGAACTTATACGAGATGCCAATGCGCCCGCTTTCGTCCGCGAAGACGTAAGAAATCTCGAAACTGGCTGGACCACCGCTTATGATTCGAACACTGAAAGACTTCACAAGCTCCGTGACACACAGAAGGTGTGGTCCAATTACGAGTATCAAAAAGAAGAGTTGCTATCGAATATTGATAAATTTGAAAGTTATGTCGCTCATCCGGGCTTGGAACTCGGTGTTACCAACATCAACCGAGAACTTCAAGAAACAAAAGCAATTAATGTGGAACTGGACAAAGCCAAGGCAGAAAGATTGCCTCAGTTACAACAAGCCTACGCTGAACTGCAATCGCTTACAGCAAATAAACCTAAACCTGTCATTGAAAAGGATTTGGAGACGATCGAACGTAAACTTGTTAGGGTCCAAGATGAAGTACAACATAAGGTGGAACATTTGCAAAAGTTTAATGAAGAATGGATCAAGATTGAACACAAATTGGAACATGTTCGTGAATGGATCAAAAAGGAAAGCCCGGCTTTGATATCACAGATACAGTCCGATAATATCACACCAGAAGAACGAGTAATAAAGTCGCAATCATTGCAAAAAGTAATTTCTGAAAAATTAGAAATAATTCGTAATGTAGCAGACCAGGGAAGTAAACTGGCTGTTGAGCATCGGGTGCATGATGCTAACAGACTCAAAGGCGAAGTTGTTTTGCTAGAGAAAATGATGGCAGATCTTAAACGGTCCACCGAGCATCAAACTAAAGTAGTAGAACATGATTTGGCTAGTTGGCAAAAGTACCAAAAAGGAGTTGCTGAGATAAAGCCTTGGATTGAAGAAGCAGAAATTAAATTAGGCAATATTCCTAAACCTACAACATTACCCGAAGCTCAACAATTGCAACAACAATCCAGAGCTCTGATTGCCGACTGCGATAAACAGCTAATGAACTTACAAATTTTGTCTAGCGTAAGTCACCAGCTTTCTGGTAAAACAAGTGCTCCTGATGAAGTTGACGCGATTCATTCCAGGTGGGCTGTAGTCCACGACATAGCTGATCAGTGGAACAATAAATTAGAAAAGCTCTGTGCCAACTGGGAAAACTTTGAACGTGAAGCCGAAAAATTAGAAAGTTGGGTTGAAAACGGGGAAAAATTGCTAAGCAGTAGAGTCATCAACGTCGATACCCCACAAGTTGAAAAGCTTGATAGAGAACTTAATAAATTAAAATCATTCGGAAACGAGATTTCACAACAACAAGCAAAGATTATTAGTTTATCACAAACATGTGATAATATTTGTCATAGTATTCAGCCCGAAGGTGCTGTTTTATTGAAGAACAAAGTGTCGGACATTAAGCAAAGAACCAACACTCTCGCTGAAACGGTTCGAACTAGAGTAAATGAATTGTCCGACAAAATTATTATCAAGCAAGAATTCCTTACTAAGTTGCATAGTTTCGATAATTGGATCACAGACTTCAGGAGAAAGACGGAAAGTTACGATCAAATCGCTGCTGATAAAGTTGAACCAACGTTACAGTCTATGCACGTACTACTTCAAGAGCATGCACAGAAAGCTCCTGAGTTTACAGAAATTTATAATGAAGTTAAAAATATGACCCTTGCATCCCATCCGGATGAGACTCGTTCTCTGAGTGATACTTACTCAAATATCGCTGAACATTATCAAATTATCGAATCGAACATACAACAAAACAAAAATGTGCTCCAAAAATGGTCTGACCTTCTTAATTGGTACGAAGATAATAAACAGCAACTTGGTCATATTCAGTATCAAATCGAAGGACCAAAACTAACTCCTGAAAGTTATGAAGTTCTTAAACAAGAGCTGGTGAACATTATTACTAAAATACCTGAATTGAAGAGTAACGTTGTGCTGCTAGATGGGCCATCTCGCGTAAAGGTAACTGATTCGAATACTGGTAGAATTATTTCACCAATGAGTTTGGTAAAGGAAATTGAAATGAAAGCAGATACGTTATTGAATCAAGTGACATCAAAGAGCGATCTAGTACAGAAGGTTGGTGCTAGATGGGACAAGTTTAATGTGCAACACAAAGCATTGGCTGACGTTTTACATACAGTACAGTCGGCCTTAAACGACATGTCGCAGAAACTAGTGCCTTTAACTGAATCTACTATACAAGAAATGACTGAAAAGTTAGATAATTTGGATGCAGAGCTTAAGGAGAAACAGTCAGTTAGAAAGGAGTTGAGAGAAGAAGGATTACATTTAATGCGAGAAGATCAGCCCAATATGGGAACCATACAAAACGCTCTTTCAGCTGCCGACAACAACTGGGATCAAGTCGTTAACTGCGTTCGTGACACAAAGAATAAATACATACTATTATCATCTACGTTGCAGGAACTAAAGAATTTCTCTGTGGCCTTCGACAGGGAAATGAGTAGAGCTGAACAGTTGTATAACGAGTGCAAAGATGCTCCAAATGATTACGTGCAAACAGCGCAATCACTGGATAAAGCCAAAAAGAGTTTTGAAATTTTAAAGCGATCTAAGGGGTTATTGGATCAGATGGACGTTATCAAGCAGTCAGTTTTAAAACAAGCTTCAGCTCTGGGTGGTTTTGATACTACTCCCTTAGAGGAATCTTTCTTGTCCTCACAGACCACTTGGGAAAGAGTCAATGACGCAATAATAAAGAGAATTCAAGACTTAGAATCACAACTTATTGTCTGGAGACAGATCGACGATACTAAAAACCAATTACTAACGTGGTTGAGTGAAACAGGGCAAAACTTGGCCAATGCTTGTGATAATTTGGAGATCAGGTTTGGACAAAATCATCTTGCAAAATATAAGGAGGAATTGCCCTTATATTTAGGTCTTAGAAATAGCATAAAGGCCAAATGTGAACAGATCACTAATTTAAACAAGAGTATTCCTGCGGGACAAGTTACTTCAGTTATTGATTACCTGGATAGTGAATTCGAAGCTTTGAAATCTTTAGCCGATAATTTAGATAGTGCTGTATCTTCTTTAGAAACAAAAGAAAATAAACTGAAAGACAGCATTAAACGTCTTTCAGATAATGTAAGTAAAATACGAGATGACATTATAAAATGTGATGATATGTCAGGTGACAATGCAAAAATATTAGATCGTTTAAAGAAATGTCAATTATGTAAAACGGAACTACAAAACTTAAGTGATGAGATTGATAATCTGACACAAAATGTTTCAGAAATGAATGCTAATTATCCAGGTTTCTACGAATCACTTGTGCCAAAAGAGTTAAGTACATTACAAAAAAGATTTGAAAGTGTATTAGTACACGCCAATAAAACGGAAACAACACTTTTAACGTTCTTACAAAAACTTTTTACCGATAAACTAAATATGTTTAATAGGAATTTAAAAATGTTAGATGATAAGACAAGATGGTGTGTGCCTGATGTAACGAGTGATAAATACAATTTGGAAGTCAAGTGTGCAGCTCTTGCTGATGTGGAAAACGGAATTGCAGATAGTATCAAGAAGGTTGTTGAACTGAAGGAAGCGTGTGAAATTTTACGTGCTGTTGCTGAACCGGTTTGTGCTCAAGAAGCAGCAGTACAGACAGAAAAAGCACAGAAGAATTTAGATGTACTAAAAGCAAATTACGAAGAAATTAAAAATAGGTTGCAAGATAACATAAAAGCTTGGCAAGATTACGAAACACTGCTTGAAAATGTTTCTGAGTGGTTAAAAGAGAAAGAAAATCGTGTTCGACAAGAAGCAGTAAGCCTCCATGATTTAAAAGAAATTGATCAGAAAATTTCAGAAATTGACAACCTCAGCAGAGAAATAAAAGAGTATAATAGTGAAATAAATAGACTTACAGAAATTGGGGATAATATTTTGTCACGTAACCCTGATTCGCGTGTTTTGCAATATATAAACCATTTAGTAACCAGATATCAAACTGTTGAGAAATTTATGGACAGCCATCTTAAGAGGCTTAAAGAATTAAAAGATAATAAAGGAAAGTATGACAAAACCATAGCAGAATTTAAAAATTGGCTGCAAGACGCAAACGCTAAGATAACGGATTTAGCAGCAATGAGTAAACATGCCAAGCCTAGTCCTGCTGACCTAGAGCAAGTAAAGCGATTAAACGAAAATAAGGAATTGGGTCAACGATTGCTTAATAACGCTGTTGAATGTGGTGAATCTCTATTCAGTGGTATAACACCCGAGGGACGCGAACAAATTAGAAATGAACTACGAACCTTACGAGATTGCTTTGAAGATTCCGTTGATTCACTAAATAATGTAATTAAAGACATTGAAACAACCATTAATAAAAGGTCATCGTTTGATGATACTTTTAATCAGGTTCAGAAATGGATCACCGACAAGGAAAAGGAACTGGGCGAGTTCAAGTTGTGTCCCACCTTACCTGAAAAGAAAGCTCAACTGCACGCCAACAAAATTTTGCATCAGGAAGTAGAATTACATCAGTCTATGCTGTCTCAGCTTACTGAGAAAATAAAACTCATGCCAGACGAAGAAGCAGAAAAAAGTCTTTCTAAAATCATCGAAAGACATGCAAATGTGGCTAAAGAACTTGAACGGAGAATTGCTACATGCGAAGCTCATGTATCTGATCATGAGAAATATGTGCAAATGTTTGAAGAGACTCGCGACCGGCTTAACCACATCGTAGCTGAAAACAGTATGTTAAACTATGGCGTCGTAACACAAAAAGATGATGTTGACGCTAAAATTAATGCTATTGAAAAAGTTACATCAAAAATGAAAGATATTGATAACGTTCTTGGAAGTTTGAAAACGCAACTACACACAGTTTTGGAAACGACTAGTTCTAATGGTCATCCAGTTCTTATTAGTGAATTTGAACAACTAAAAGGAACCTGGGAACAATTTGCAACGCAATGTCAAGATCACGACAAGAAATTAAAAGAAATGTTAAAACAATGGAATGAAAGTCAGAAAACATTGGATGAACTGGAAGAATGGTTGAAAGTCAAAGAAAACCAACTAAGAGATCAAAGCCTTAAGAGCAGTCTTGAAGCTAAAGTTGCTCATTTACAAAAAGTTAAAGAAATACAGAGTGAATTGGCATCCAGAAATGCAGAGTTTTCTGCTCTCGGTGATACTAAGCAGAACGTTACAGCTGAATCTGAACTTACATCCAAAACTTCGAAATTAGCAACTTTGTACCATACATTAAATAACCTTGTTAATGAAATTATTTCTAAGTATGAGATGTTTGTGTCGGAACATCAAGCTTTCGAAAATGAGTACAACGACATGGAAAAATGGCTGATGGGCATGCTAGGCGAATTGCAAGATTTAAACGAAATTGTTGGTGACTACGCCGTTTTACAAGAGAAGCAGAATAAAGCCAAGGAACTTTATGAAGTGAGGAATAAGAAAACTCCGGTATTCGAGGAGTTCTTAAGCTTAGGCGAAAAACTTTATGCACACACAAGTCCAGATGGTAGAGAGGTGGTTCGTCAAAAAATTCGTAAAATACGAACGTTATGGGATAGTTTTGGTGATAGTTTTCAAGAAACTGTTAACAAGTTGGATCAGTGTCTACTTCAATTCTCTGACTTTTCATTAGCACAAGAACAACTCACTAAATGGCTTAAAGATGTTGAAAGAGCTATGCAGCGTCACACCGAGTTAAAAGCGTCTTTAGAAGAGAAAAAGGCACAATTACAAAACCACAAAATAATGCACCAAGAAATAATGACACATCAACAGTTAGTGGAATCGGTTTGCGATAAAGCCCAACAGTTAGTAGATCAAACACACGATGCTTCTTTAAATGTTTATTTACAATCAATAAAACAATTATTCCAGAATATTGTAACAAAGTCTCAAAATCTGCAAGACAATTTGGAAGATTGTGTGAAACGGCATGAAGATCTTGTAAAATTAATTCAGCAATACAAAGAGTGGCTAGGATCACAATCAGAAAAGCTTTTGGATATTGAAAATGCAACCGGGGAAAAACCAGAGATTATAAGAAAATTGCAATCCGCTTTAGCCATGAAAGACATTGAAAAAGTCGGTTCTAGTAAGCTGGATGAAATTCGTGCAATTTTCGTAGTTGTAAGCAAAAGTACGTCGGAGGCGGGTAATACAGCTATCAAAGCTGAAATTGATAACTTGCATGATCAGTTACGTAATATGGTAGATAGTATTGTTACATCTGAACAAAAATTAAAACACACATTAGAAATCTGGAATAAATTTGATTCATCTATTGAATCCATATCAGAATGGCTTAAGGATATGGAGTCAAAGTGCCGCGATCAAGCACTTTCCTCTACCTTGCAAGAAAAAGAAGCACAACTGCAACGATATGTTAACCTCCGAAACAGCATTCATGCAAAAGAAAAAGAAATCGATGCTTTTGTTGACGAATCTCATAACTTAATTCAACTTAGTGGTGTGGAGAGACTTAAGCCTCTTGTTACTCAAGTTAGTAGCCGGTACCAACAGTTACATCTGATTTCTAAAGACATTGTGAACCATTGGTCAGAGTTGGTAGCAGATCACAAAAAGTATGTCCAACTTCGCAACGAGTTTGACTCATGGTTAAAACCCTTAGAAGAGCAGTTGTCGCAAATGATAACTAAGGAAGACAAACTTAGTATAGAGAGTAAGGGTAATAAATTACAAGTATTTTTACTAGAAAGAGATAACGGCGAGCATAAGATGGGCATTTTAACAACAGCTGGGGACAAAGTTCTACCTGAAACAGCTGCTAATGGCAGAGAAAATATCCGTACCGAAATCAGGACTCTTAGAGAAAGGTGGGACAAACTTAATGACAGTATTCTGCAACAACAAAAAGAGTACGAGTCGCAGACTCTGCAGTGGTCAAGTTACCAAGATGTCTTACAACAAACATTGTCATGGCTTGACGAAAAAGAGAAAATTGTAGAAACGGAAGAAAAAGCAACACTCAATTCAGCTCAGGAGATAAAATCTAAACTATTGAAAAATAAAACCTTATTGCAAGAAATTTGCTCTCACAAAAGAGTTATCGAAACCGTTACGGAAAAAGCAAAAAGCGTGGCAGCTAGCATTCATTCGGGCAAAGGAGATAGTGATGAAATGACGTCTACTATTCAATCAGTTTGGGATCGTTATAACGCCCTTACTAATAGGCTTACAGGGATAATAGATAAGCACGAAAGTACATTTGACATCTACCAACAGTTTGCGGACCAGCAAAAATCTCTTCAAGACTATCAGAAACATTTATGGGATCGTCTCCATCTTCTTTCAGACTTCACTGGCAACAAAGCCGCCTTGCAAAGTAAACTTGTAAAAATACAGGAGCTATTAGATGCATTACCTACTGGAAATAATAAATTGAAGATCCTTTCAGACCTCATAAATAACAGCGGTTCAAAATTGTCACCAAGAGGAAAAGAGGGGATGTCGCGAGAGTTGGGATTACTAAGAGCCGACTTGGAGAAGTTCACTGCTACCGTACATGATGTCAAACGTGGCATTGAGGATAAAATTCAACAGTGGATAGAATTTGATAGTGCCAGTGACCGATTGCAGCATTGGTTGAGTGACACTGAAATGAGCTTAAAGACCTACACACCAAAGGCTACACTAGAAGAAAAGATTGATCAGCTCAATAAATATCAGGTATGTTAACTTTTTTCATATTCATATATTATTTACATAAGCTGTTTTTCATACTAGTGGAAGTGATTTAATATTGACGTGCATTTTGAACAGGACTTAAGTAAAACGATTGATAATCACGAAAACGATTTGACTGCCGTCAAAAATTTGGGCGAAGCATTGGATCAAGTAAGATTGCAAGAAGAATAGCATATTACTACTTTTCCGGCACTGTAGGGTGTAGCCTAATTTTCAGTAGATCTAATATCACGAAAATTATTTTATTCTTTATTGTGAAACCTTGAAACCTTAACCAAAAGGTCATAATTCTACTGGCAATCTATGATATTACTATAACTACTTTAATAATTTATTTTCAATTATTTTTGGAGCTACTAATCATTTAGAAGCATCGGGTGCGGTATTGTGTAAGTCTTAATAATCAAGAGTCTATAACTAGCTATATGACGATACTAATGGTAGTTGTCGTAGTTTAGTTTAAACTTAATAATACAATGTTAGATTTTTCATTTTTGACTTAACAAATATAAATTTATTACAGGCAATCTTGGCTAATCTGAAGAAGACAGAAAACGACGTTGATAAACTGACAGATGAATTTAGTGACCTTATAGAAAATTGCAACGATACACGAATTACTATGAATTTACAGCAAATGACATCTCGATTCCAGTCAGTACATTCGACTGCGAAGGAACTTGTTAAGAAATGTCAACAGGCAGTGAACGATCATAATGCCTATCAAGAGAAGTATAATCAATGCACTGAATGGATTAAAACTGCTCAACACAAGTTTGACGAATGTCAGAAAAACTTATCGAACACACCTGATGGAATAAATGCAAAACGGGAAAGTCTTAATGATTTACTCGCACAGCGACGCAATGCCACACTTCTCGTTAATAACACTTTCGAATTAGGAGAGAAGTTATATCCATCTACATCACCCGAGGGCAAAGAATTGATTGAACAACAGCTGCAAGATATACAACAAACTTTGGATAATTTATATGATAACATCACAAAAGCTGAAAGAGATTTGGATTCGGAGCTCAATAAATGGTCATCCTTTGAAGATAATCTGAAGACCGTGCAGCAGTGGTTAACTTTAGCTGAAAAGAGCCTTCCCAAAGAAATTCAGTTAAAAGCAACTCTTGACGAGAAACGTAGTCAATTAAATGTGTACAGAAATTACCTACAGGATGCAATTGCCCACCAACAAGATATTTCTGATTTGGGAGTTCGCGCACAAACTTTGCCTGATGCTAACAAAGACATTGCTAAAGAAATCAGCCAACTGAAAAAAAGGCACGATTCGATTTTATCACGGGCGAAATCATTTGTTGAACAATACGAAGCAATCGTTAATAATCATCAACAATACAGTAAGGCTGTTATGGACCTACAGGAATGGGTCGAGGCAACTCATAACACTGCTCAGCTTTGGGGTGATGTCAATTTGGAAAGAGTGGCTTTGAGTAGTAATTGTGAGAAGTTGAAGTCCTTACAAGTCAACTTACCCGAAGAAAAGAACCGCATAGATAAAATACGATCGTTGGGCGAAAAAGTTCTTCCCGGTACAATAAGCAACGGACAGGCGAACATAAGAAATCAAATCGATGCCTCGCACCAAGAATGGGAAGGCCTAGTCTCATTTATTAACAAAACTATCGAGACTTTGGAGAACAAAATACAACAATGGAATGAATATGAAAATATGAAAGATCAGTGTTTGGTATGGATTAGAAATACCGATACACAGATACATGCGGTTGACTTAAAGGCTACCCTGCCGGAAAAGCAAGAACAATTTAACAAGTTCCAAGAGTTACAAGGTGAAGTTCGCGCTAAGGAACTCGAAATTGATAATATCACCGAGAAAGCTCAATCCTTGTACACTGGTGTCTTAGGACCTCGCGGTTCTCAAATATCAGATTTAACCGTCAAGTACCAGGCTCTTACGCAAAAAGTTAAAGATTTAACCAACAGATGGCAGCAGTATGTAAAAACTCACCAAGAATTCACAAGCAACGTCGCCGAATGCTCTCAATGGATTGAAGAATTGAGAGATAAACTAGATTTCTGTGCAGATCTGAGCTCGTGCTCTCAAGATGACTTGGAGACCAAACTGGTCTTAATACAGAATTTGCTGCTCACTAAAGATGAAGGTTTCACCAAAGTACAATCTTTGGTGGAGTTGGCTCAAAATGTAATGGCTAATACCGCTCCAGCAGGCCATGAGGCTATTAATAACTCATTGGTGGCATTACAAGAACAATGGTCGGCATTATTGTCCAGAATGATTGAAACAAAAAATATGTTGGATGACTCTGTAACTAAATGGGCTGGTTTCTTGGAGCAAATACAATTAATAGAGAAGAGCAACACTTGGCTTGAAAATATGCTAACTGAATTAACTCCATATGAAACGTCTATGTCTGACAAACGAGCACAGCTCGAGAAACTCAAAGAAGTTGAAGAGAAAGCTCGTTGTGATCGTATTGATGTGGATACTCTAAAGGCTAAAGCAGCGGAAATGCTTGCAAGTGGTCAACAAAACCAAGTAGCCTCAAAAGCGCAAGAAACATTGAATAAATTTGATTCCCTTTACGATAAAGTTAAAAAGTTATTGGCAGACCGTGAGGAGCAATATAAAGACCATAGATTATACAAGGAAGCACATGATGAATTAATTCAGTGGCTGACTAGAGCGAGAGAAAAGGTCCCATCCCTGAAATCTAAACCTTTAAGTGATAAATTGGCAATCGAAAACTCTGTTGCACCACTTGACGCGCTAATCAATAAACAAGCTCAAGGAGAATTGCTATTGGAACATCTCCAGCATACTGGAGAGGTTGTTCTTGCCAGCACTTCACTGGACGGTCAGGCTATTATTAAGAATGAAATGAAAGCATTGAAAGAAAGCTTTGATGATTTGTTCAATGAAATCAAACAGCAGAAGAGTCAATTAGAGCATACTGTTAACCAGTGGCGTGAGTATAAAGACGAATATGAAAGGTTATCGGATTGGCTACAACAGAAAGAAATTCTTATTAAAAACCATAAATTAGCTTTACTGGGAACTGCAAAAGAGAAGGGTGGTCAAGTAAACGAAGTAAAAGAAATTGTCGATCAATTGAATAAGGGCAAGGCAGATATTGATAGCTTCAATGCATCAGCATCCGGTCTTCTTTCTTCCCACTTAGATACCTACGTCAACAACCAACTGAGGCACCTGAACTCTAGATATCAAGTACTGGTTAACATGGCAAATGATGTTCTAAAGAAAGTTGAGACGAACTATGAACAACATCAGAACTATGATGATAACTATGTGAAAACAAAGAAATGGATTGACGACGCGTGGGAAATTACACGAAGTGGTAGTGATACTGGCAGGAACAGCAGCAAGGAGGCTTTGCAGAAACGTTTGGAACAAATCGAAGATCTTTTGAAACGACGCGAAGAAGGCCAAAATCTTGTCCATGCTACCATTAACAGTGGAGAGAAAGTTCTTAGGAATACGCGGTCCGATGGCAAAGATAAAATTAACACAGAATTAAAGGAATTACAAAACGAATGGGATCGACTGGTTAAGAAAATGACAACAGCTAAAGTGCATCTTGAAACTGCATTACTCCAATGGGCGGACTACAGTTCTAGTTACTCGCAACTACAGCAATGGATCTCTGACAGAGAAGCAAAACTCCAAGAAGTGTGTGAGCAGAAGGTCGCCAAGTCTAAAAAAGGTCAAGACCGCCTCGCCGGTCTCACAACTGGCCTGAGTCTCGGCGAACGGAAAGCCACACTCCGTCAAACAAACAATATTGTGCAAGATATCGTTTCGTTTGAACCCATGATTCAGTCTGTAACTTCTAAGGCTTCGGAACTTATGCAACAAGCTCCGGCGTCTGAAATCACTAGCAAATACGAAACACTCTCTAAACAAGCTAAAGATTTGTATGAAAAACAGAAGGAAACAGTGGAACAACACCAGGCATTCATTGATGCTGGTTCAGACTTTGTCCAATGGATAAGAGCTGCTAAGGAAAAACTCGGAAAATGTTCGGATGCCACTGGAGACAAGGAGTCTCTTAGCAGCAAGATATCACAACTGAAAGTGTTGGAAAGCGAATTACCAACAGGTCAAGCAAAATTGCAGAAGGCACTTGAACAGGGTGAGATTTCTTGCGGTTTAGCTGACGAAGAAGACAGAGAGGACATAGAAGAGGAAGTGGCTCTTATGCAAGAGGAATATGATACTTACGTGTAAGTTCTTTTGATTAAAAGTTTTTATTTAATGGCCTTCTTAGTTTGTTAATATGTATTTTGAGTCGGTTAACCGCAGTCGATTGAGCTGAAAATTTACACAGAAGTTTGGTTTCGATGAAAATGCACGATTAGCTTAGCCACAAGCTTTGATGTAACATAAATGGGAGAATATAATATACTCGTATTTATCGGTTTCATTAAATTTGAAGGTTATTTTCTTGTTTTTAGAATAAATAAAAGCTTGTTCTTTATAAAGTTTTTTTTTAACTTTCATTTATTTTTATTTTCCACCACATTTATATTCGTATAATGATTTTTTTAAATATACCGTTAATATGTATTACAGAGAGCAATTGAACAACACCAAAGCTTTGATAGAAGGCGGTATCGTGAAGTGGACAGAGTATGAAGAGCAATACAAGGAAGCCTTGGATTGGTTGTCGAAGACTGAGAAATTAGTTCAATCTTTCAATAAGTTGCAAAATAATTTAGAACAAAAGAAAGTTGTTCTTGAAGAGTTCCAGGTACTTATTATTGTTCATTCATTCTACTGAATCACCTGCTCGGAAGCTTACAATAATAATAACAATTGTTATATAATGATATTGTTAAAAATCTGTAAGCGCTTTTCAGTAATATGTTTAATTTAAGAGGATTTCATAGAAGGCATATTCTATTCAGGAGCAATATTTATAGTTTGGTTTCGATCGCGTTAAGAACTTACATCCCCTATTTTATCCCCTTGGGGGGTAGAATTTATCAAAATCCTTTTTAGCGGATGCCTACGTTATAACATCTACCTGCATGCCAAATTTCAGCCCGATCCGTCCAGTGGTTTGGGCTGTGCG
>DWMP01000026.1:0-14306 GCA_018245295.1 Agara epimachia | reverse complement strand
CGGGCAAAAGCTAGTCTGAAATATTTGACACACGACACTAAAGGAATATTCAGTTAAGGAGTAGTGCACGTAGTCATATTACTATTTTCACACGTTTCATAATAAATATGTACGACTACGTGGCAAACATCCACTCATACATAAATTCACTCGTACGTCTATTTTTCTCTTTTCTTGTCTTTACCCACTTTCTTGTTTTATTCGTAGGTATATTATACATATAGTTTATACGTTTATATAAAATCGCTGCTTCAACAGTAATTCCGCCGTTCTTTAAAAAAATAAAAGGTTGGCTTATTGAATTTTGTTATATTCTTATACTTATCGACATTAACTTTTTTCCGACCCTTTTATTAATCCACTACTAGACACAGCTCTGCCCGTATAGTGATAGGGATTTGAGATTTAGCTTACCATGTTGGCTAAGTGTTGAAAAACATTATAAAATTCCATATCCAGAGTGTGCAGGTTTCCTCGCGTTGTTTACCTTCACGATTACAGCAAATGATATTTGAATTTTAAGTTATAAAAACGTACGTAACTTACTAAAGTCGGAAGTTCGTGCCAGGATTAGAAGCCAGACCCCGGATTGGGAGACATTTAAACCACTAAGCTCTCACAGCTCATCTGACGTAGGTATATAAGTTTCTGATTATTTGCTTACATAGATATTTTTATAGCTAGATAAGAAGCAAATACTCGAAAATATACCAAATGCATTTTGTTTTGAAGCCTTTTTGTACACTAAACACAATTCAGTTTAAGTACGAAAAGCGACAAGTACCTACACAGACAGAAATTCATCTATGACATCGTGACTCATTCCTGCTACATACAAATTCGATAGCACACAAAGTAGGATAAGC
This sequence comes from Agara epimachia, assembly GCA_018245295.1. Taxonomy (NCBI): domain Eukaryota; kingdom Metazoa; phylum Arthropoda; class Insecta; order Lepidoptera; family Hesperiidae; genus Agara; species Agara epimachia. The sequence continues at coordinate 13,440 of DWMP01000026.1, read as the reverse complement.
AATTTAAAACAATGTATTCAACGTGAATTGGTTTTATAGCAAATAGGTGTGACAGTATATGAAATACGAGGCATACCTTTGTACATAGCAATTGTATTTAATATCGTATACAGATTCTAGTTTATTATGCTTTTATTTTTGATATACAGCTTGAAACAATTGTTTACAATCGATCATTCGTGATTCATGTGTTAACATTTTTAAATACCATCAGCGACGCCAAAATGGTATTTAGACAAACAGTTAAACATTATCATGTCCTTCGTTAATTAACCTGTTGCGACTTCTATGTACTTTTTTAAATTAATTTTACAAGTCTCACGCTACATCGGTGAAGGAAAATATAGCGAGAATACCTTCACACCTTAGAGTTACTCACAATTTTCTCTAAGGTGGATGAAGTGGGCCAAATCACACATGGCCAGCGTGGTGAACTACGACCTTTAACTTTTGCATTAAGACAGGAAAGCGCAAGGATCTTGGCTACGCAATGCTTGGAAAGCATTGATTTTTTTATATATACTTTTAAGAATCAAATAAATAACGCATATGGTTACACAGCTGTTTGTTGTTAGCTATCTTTCCAATAAAGATTAGTAGTCAATCGCATAATGAATACGCAGAACTAGGATATATCGAGGAGTGTTAAGATATGTGTGGCACATAGCAATATCATCAGACCGATATAAATCTGACAAGTTGGTTTGTTTGTTTGCGAGAGCTCGGCTAAATGGTCCTTGTACATATAAATAATTGATAAAGCAGATAAACGCGTAAGCGTATTATGCCCCCTCCCGTTCACACCCTACTTCGCCCTTTTATAAACGTACATTTGTTTATGTCATTAGCAGTAGCACTACGGAAGTAGCAAATTTGTAGGCTCCCTGACATTGAGGGATCTACATATTACAAATGACTAATAGACATATGCATGCATGCATGCAACACACTGCATCTTTCACTAGAAATAACAAAGAAACTTCCAATTTACTGTCTCTAGCATATAAAAGTAAGAGAGCATTATGTTTGATGTTAATTGGTTGTCGTTGATACTTCAGCATTATTAAATTAAAACCCAGTTTTGAGGGTTGACATGAATCTTAAAAAAGAGGTCAAATACAAAAGAATTTACCTTTGATATTATACAGATAATATGTAATAAAACAAACGTAATAAATCAGATAATATTTCACAATAAAATATTTTTTATTATACATATTATACTATAAAGGGATATTAAAAACACCTCATGTTTGAACGGATATTTCAGCGGATAACATTTCAACAACAGTATAAAAAATAGTTGTTTACGAATAACACACGGGACCAATTAAATAATAGTATCATGTCAAAGAATAACAAGACAGCGGTGAAGTGCTAGTCGAGATGGCTAAGAGGTGTGTTGTGTGCGAAACTGAGTTGAGTCGTTTCGCGTCTAAACATGTGGCTACCACACCCTTCAACACGAAACAAAACGATTCGATTGTTGCTGCTCAACGGCAAAACGCAGATGCTATCAAATTATATCTATTGCCATTAAATAAATTTTAAAAATGTCTATGAGTATCTAAAAAATGTTACTATCTTAATCCATAGCATTTCATTATTCCCGTACATAGTTTCTCAAAAATGTCTTTTAATACCTATTCTCATACGTGATACCTTTTTTTAATATCTTTTTAATGTATATTGTCCTTAAACTGTCTTGATTGTGACACATAACATTTTTGACGACTATACCTACATTGCGAAGTAAAGCTTAGTCTATACTAAGGTACTATTGCCTTAGTACCCATTTCGTAACCTGAAAACATAAGTTTCGTAGCACAAAATCCAACCTTAATAGCACGATGCCAAAAGACCTACCCCACTCAGTCATACTATCATGTAGAGCTATCAATCACAATTACAGGGGGAGATTGTTGAGAGATAAGATAAGAAAAATACAAAATAATATAGCTAGTGCTAATTAACTATAAATCGTTTTGCTGTAATCTGTTCACATCTACATAATTGATAGGTTTTGTCGGTGTAAATGTACACCTACGTAGGTGAGTACGCTGTCGTCGACAAATGGACGCTTCAGTAATATCGGGAGATGTCACCAGTGAATATGGGATTCTGGTTTAATGAATAAATTATTAATTGCATAATAATATATTTCGATATCTACAGGTTTCACAGTCATTTAAATAGAATTAGGACAAGGATAACACGTAGAACGTCCCCCTGGGGACACTCGGAAAGCGTCATCAAGGTCGCTACGAGGATTGGTATCAAAACTTTTTATGAGTTAAAGCTTTGAGTTTCTCATGAGCTATTCATCGGCGTATTTTATATGATGTTTGTCATCCTACAACAGACATAGGTGCGATGTCCTGCTTGCGAGGACCGCCGCCGAACAACAATATACGCAACCGTTCCTCGGTTACGTAAACACGCCGAGAAATTAATAAATATTCAGCTACAGCCATGAAATTGAACGATCGATACACTAAAAAAAAATATCTTTCGGAAAATTCGGTGGCCGGAAAGGAGACGACCAGGACGGGTCACAGTAAACATCGTACGGCGCAGTCGCATAAATTGTCTCTCGGATTAATGTTATCGGAGAAATGATTAGCCCAGTGCGATCGTGAGACATCATGTTATACTTACGGGAGTGGATGTGTGAAGTGTGGGGGGCGCGTCACCTCGGGCAATCCATTGATGAGCGACGGCGTAATCACGTCACATGAGCGTGCGGGACGGTGGGCGCGCGGGCGGGCCGGCGAACGCGGCACGACTGGCCGCACGTGGCTAGGTATCAATCAATCGATGCGCGAGCGCGAGCGCGCCACATTCATGGAACAGCTGACGGGCGAGCCCGTAAACATGAATCGGCCGCCGCGCCCACCCCGCGGCGCGTCCTGCCACACTGCGCAGCTCGGCGACGCTCCTCCCCGCTCGCTGCCACGGTGCGCTCTCGACGAACCTATACCGACTTATACGGAATGAACATCCTTCCGCATTCTGTTATGTCCAAATTATTGGTTCTCAATATTAAGCATCGGGCCGAGCTTGTCCGAACAGCAGATAGTTATGACTTTAATACAAAATAATAAATATAATAAGTAATAGTAAAACGTGAAGTAGAATGTCGTACTTTGTGCAGAATATTATGAGACCTTTATTCATATAAATGATAATAGTAATACAAGAAAAATCAAAAACGATTTGATTAGAAATAGATTGAAAGAAATAGATTGCTTATGAATGAGATATAGTTTTAAATCTCGTAAAAATAGTAATCATTTAGCTAATTATACTTGTATCTACTTACTTATGTAGCACTATATGTACGAGTATGCTGTTACGCGTTGTAGTTGTTCGAGGAATCAGTGGTAATATAAATCAGTTGGCGTCGCTACGAAACGAAGCGCACAGCTGCAAAACCCAGCTGGAACCTGGTACATTCCAATAAACTGGAAATCTAAGACGAATGTTTCAGTGGGAAACGAATAGTTTTTTTTTATCTTGTTATTTTATCGTTCGTCAAGTTCTTTTTATTTTGAATTATTCCTTTTTTTTAAAATTTCACTTTGTATGAATCGGCACGTAGGCATAACATTTCGTTGAATGAGTTTATAAATTTGGTTATGCAAAGGGAATAAAGGTTTTAATCATTAATTTATTCATTCGAATAGTAATTTGAAAAAGGAAAATAGGTAAAATTATTAGGAAATTAAAATAAAAAGTGCCTATATTTTTATCTCTTATATACGTCGTTCATACATGTATTATTCTAACTTTGTACCCAGTTGTAATCTTTATGTACACAATAAAGTCTAAACTAAAAGTATTTTTATACTACACTGCAGCAATAACTAATGTACAAGCTTTCATTAAAACTCTATCAGATATTAGAAAATTGTGCCGCAAAGAAACATATTAAGACTGCTGGCGCAGGATAAGATCTTGATAACTCCATAAACACAGTGCTAACGTAAGTCAGTTATTTAGCTATAGCTCTGATAGGTTTGGCATTTTTATTAGTAACAAACATACATTTAAAAATGTCCTTCAAAATTTCAAATATTATTCTAAAAGTGCCTTAAAAGATAGCAATATTTATAAACTCAGTGGTACATTCGTTTGGAAATGTCGAAGTTACTGTTAATAAATTACACGGTTATTCTGTAGGACGCTCTTAAGCCCATTATAAGCTCTGAATTTTTAGTAGCAAATTGGAAATGTCGAGCTACAACAATTGTTGTACATTGACTTTTTAAATCGCTATTGTCGTGCATAAAATAAGATGTTTTTATCATTTGTACTACCATTATCATCACTATCATCCACGTCATTATTATTGTTGTCATTGTCGGTCTTGGAATTGGGACTTTTTTTTATGTTTGAAATGGGCTAGCTTCCATGAAAACTCCATAATCTTGATTTTGAGGTCATTAACCTCCAATAAAAACGTGACGTCAACATTGTAAGTGTTAACGTTATGAGAAGATGCAATTAACATCGTAACACACTTTAATATAATCAGTCCATATGTAAAGTTACATGGTTCTCGGCTTTCAAACGGCAAGTTAGTTAACACTGAGTTGAACAACTCACACAATCGAACTACGTTAATTAGCCGAAACTGCAGTCGACTCGAATTCCAAGTTAAATATCACGTTTCACATAATTCTACGTATTTCGCGCATAATGTACAAGTATGAAGGCAGAAAAAAAATTTTTTTTTTTAAACTATGAAAGTGCATAGTGCATCTGTGAGATGTCGCTACTATTGGTGTTGACTAAGTCGTTTAAACTACTGAGAATTCTGAGAATTCCATTAAACAAAAAAATTTTTGTGTTTAAATTTTTTTTCTAATACCTCTCATTACGTTAACCCTACCTGACGCTTACCTTTAAAAAATTAATGCTCAAATGTTATACAAGAGTTAAATTGTGAAATTGTAACTGCATAGATTTTGAAGGACTTCCAAACTACCTAGGCCACTTCGCCGCAGATGCTTTTTAGAAAATGCATTTACAAGAATACCTTGACCTGGCTCGGTTTGAGATTTGAGCATTCCGTTATTTATTGGCCTTCGTGTACCCAAACGTCGAGTGAAATGATGCATCGATTACTTCGAAATTCAAATGCTTGTTTCGCCAAGAATATGATATTCACTGATAAATTAACGCAACGAGACGTTTTTTTGCAGCCTTTCACGCTGCCTGGCAATTATCTGTAGGGCTTATCAATTTAAGTACTAAATATCAAGGATGTGTCAATTCAAGCCACATCGAACAACTACTAAACTATAGTACCTACCGTTACCGCTAATTCTAGGTCAAATTTTGCTCAGCTCATACAACAGACGAGAGTTACAGTACCTGCGTTCTGATCCTGAACAAGGACAAAATCAGGAAGAAATAGAGCTCTTCTAATACTGCGTAAAACTTCAAAAGCCTTACAAGATACCTAATCAAACTTAAACTTGTATTATAATATCAGTGACTTTCGTAAGGAAATGCTATCGTAACCCAAGTCAAAACAGATGAACGAGCCGAGACTTAGCCGTGTATCTATAGCATGTGTACTCGTACATAAAAGAACGTGGACAAAGCAGCCTGGAGCGGCGCCAGCGACTTTATTTTGTTATGTGAAATTGCGTTATAAAGACACATAAGTTGATACCACAAATATGTTTTATTGAACATTTTATTACAACTTAAAGGGATCCAAATTGACTAGCCTACTAACAACTTATCCTACTCCTGCTATAACTAAATACTAACTAACTAGACACGGTTGTAGGTGGAATTCAGGACAACCATTTGTGTAAAAACCACGAGCTTTTGTGTGTGGATTTGCGATGTATGTTTAATGTTTATCATAATCAGATGTTTGGTCTCTGTCTAGATTGGAATTTCATAACCTCGATGTTAGTCGCCGGAAAATTTGATACTTTTAAATCCTTTTATTAACCGACTTCAAAAAGGAGGAGGTACTCAATTCGGCTTTAATTTTTTATTGTTTTAGTGCTGGACAGGTCTGCGCTAATAACGCGAAGGCTTAAAGCTACAGTCTAACTCACTGAACACCATGAAACACCGTTTCTCTTCAACTTTATCGCGAGTGTTTTGTTTCTTATCAACAAGTGCAAGTTGACACCTCGTTTTAGTGTTACATGACGGCGATGCAAAAGTGAAGCACATAAAAAAGGCTGCAAACAACGGCGTGTCCATAACATGCATATAATGGAGCGGGAACATGGCCGCCTGGAGCGCTGCCAGTAGCAACAGTTAGCTTCGGCCCGTGCATTATCACGAAGCTCGTGCAAGCATTTTTTGCCAGAACTGTTTGAGTTATACTAAGCGCTGTGTATTATTCAAATTATTGTGTACAATTCAAATGCTATTCGAATAATATTTGAATTATATTCATCAATGTCTACCTGTGATCTTAAAATAGCCTCGTTATCGTAAGTCAATGTTATTTATAAGTTATAAGTGGGCACATAAGGAACTTGGTTTTAAAATTCTCGTCTCTGTCTGTCCGTTTATCTGGAATGATCATCAGAGTGGTTGAATCTATTTTTAGGGGACTTGCACTGGAAAACAGAGGTGATTATAGGGCTACTACGTCACTGGACGATATTAAAATACTAGCTCACGGCATCGCTTGCATTGTCAAAAGAATTCATTTCGTTCACACGTTACACAGTAACAGTATTGCGTCCGCGACGCCATCTACTTGTATATTGCAATCAGTCATCCCGTGGATTACAAAGGATCTGATAGATTCGAAAGATAACAAGCGAATCGAACTTTTAGTCATGTCTAAAGGCATATGCAGTAAGATTTAAACAAACAAAATTAGTTTGATTAATACACTACAGTACCTCCACTTCTCACGTGAAACGTCGATAATATATAGTCGATAGCATACACAAAATGCACATAACACCCAACTAACAACCGTGCATCCACGACATACACATAATGATGCGCGAACATGTCAGCCTGGACCCGTGCCAGCGGCAACAGTTAGTTCCGTGGACTACAGAATCGCTGAAATCAAGCCGACAGTCATTGCAACATTAATACCTGGATTTGCATATAACATTTAATTGAATTATATAATGTAGTTCGTCTTAAGTTAAGTTGGGTACTGATAATGACATTTCAAGTAACACTTTACGACCAATTAATTTATCTATGAATAGTTATATTTTCCAAACATTATTGTGTGTTTATTTATTTACACTTTATTTACAACTTATAACAAAAGACGAAATTAATGCTAAGAGCATTATTTCCCAGTCAACCTTCAGACGAGTCAGTCTATCTGCAGTTTTAGTAAATTAGTAACGATATAGATACTATAAAGAAAAGGTATTTTGAACGTAGTACAAAGAATACAATGTGAATTGTTTAGTTTTACGCTAAAAATTTATAAAGCGTGGCGAATTTGAATTCAGAAGTTTGATACAGCGGGACCACGTGAGTTTTTTTTTAAATATATAATGAATCCTAGCAAACAGGCAGACTGGCCACCTGATGGTAAGTGGTCACCGTCGCCTATGGACACTTGCAACATCCGAGGAGTCGCCAGTGCGTTGCCGGCTTTGAAGGAGAGCTCTTTTTGCGCCTTTCTTGAAGAGCCCCATATCATAGCGCTCCGGGAAAACCTCAGAAGGAAGCTCATTCCACATCTTACACGTGCGTGGTAAAAATTCATTCGATTTCTTAATACTATTGATGGCGATGATCGTGTAATTCCAAAAACATTACAGTGTTACATCACGCACGTTGTATTCGTTATTTCTCGTAATCAACGTACGTTCCAATACATTGAAATCGCGTTTGAGTATCATTTGTGAATTGTTTCGCGCCACGCCGTTAACGGATCCATATAAGTATTCACTTGTATGTTATATTTTAGAACCTACCTCAAAATGGTCGTGCTATATATTACATTTATATTAAGATCAGTTTTGGTGGCCTAAGGGACGAGTGGTTAACAAACTTGATCGCAGAGCGTGCGGTTATGGGTTCGATTTCCATTTAGAAGAATGTTTGTGTGACGAATATCAGTACTAAGATTAGGTTTGAAATTGATATATAAGTATGTATGTAGAAATGTTTCTATATATGTATGTGTGTCATCTCTCATGTCACTATAGTGTGCTAGGTGCTGCGTGTAAAATTGTATCAAAACATTATACTATTATGTCTTTATATGTAAACTGGCGATTCACCAGCGTGGAATGCTTATTTTAGTTGTCTCTAAAATATAACATATTATTAATAAAAGCACTCAGTTACTCCTTATAACATTAGCTATCTGGCAGTGAAACCCATCAAAATCGGGCTAATATAGAGAGACGGGCAATTTTAAGAATCGGTATTTTGTCATACGCTTTTAGTAAAAGGCTGTTTTCATTACAAACACACTCAGTTTTTGTTTTATTAGTACAGATAATAAGAAGAGTATAGTTTAGAAACATTTAATTTCATCTAGTAAATATTTTCACAGCCGGCAGCCATATTTAAAACAAGTCGGTACGTACGCGACCAGCAGAGGGCGCTGTTTACATAACACATACGCGCAAATATTTTCCGCATTGAACATTCAATTTAGAATCAATTTATTAGGTGACAATAGCATTGTTTGATTTTACGACTAGCTAATAATTCTGTATTATCCATATTAAATTGCGTGCGCTTCAACAGAGTACTAATTTTTCAAACCGCAAGTAAATATAAATCTCGCTGGACTAAAGAAAATTGTTTTTCTATATACTGCGTCGTTATTTTTTTTCAGCCCTTCAATTGTTCCACTCCTAAATTCTGGCCTCATAATAGTTTTATTATTTGGTTTTTAATTTATTAAGGTTAATAATTCCCCTTTTTTGATCTATTATAATATTCTCAATTTGACGTTACATTCTCTGATGATGAACTGTAAAATATTGCTATACCTCTTAGGGTAATAGGGTCCAGTATTATTTAAGAAATTAGCCAAATACTGCAAGTGTTACTCAAAATCGACAAAACAAATTTCCAACCACTATTCAGCCCGCTAAGCAACTCTAGGATCCTTGGACGAACGTAATGTTTCTAATGCAGTTTAGGTTCAGAGATTATGAATCGATGAATTGCTCGGGACTTAAAAAAGTTTGCAGCAAAATTATGATGCGTCACTCACCACTCATGAACGCCATGTTTATGAGCCCGGCCTGGTACGTAGTGAGCTGCAGCTCGCACCTGGCTGCCGGCAGCGCGTACGACATGACGCAGTTCTGGATGCCAGACGTGAAGAACGCCAGAACGGAGGCCCCGAGCACGCTGCGGCTGAAGCGGCCGTACCCTGAAGGAAAGCGACGCTGAACACGTTACAGTTTATATGGAGAAGTGCAGGAAGCTAAAATGTTTATACAATTCTGCTTCTTACTGGCGGTTCCGCTTGCGCTAAAGGCTAAATAAAAACAGTATTTTGAATGACATGACATGAACAGCACTATCTACCAAGCTAACTGTAGCTATAAACCATTTAGGTGTTACCCTGAACTATGTGTTGGAGGTGAAAATTTATGTTAATTTTTTTTCCGCAGTTTTATTGTTCCACTGCTGGACGCTAGTCTATGCTCATAATGAGAAGGTATAGCTCTTGGTCTACCACGCTGGCCAAGTGCTAGCAAACTTCTCACATTTCAGTAACGTTATAATTTTTTATAACATCTCTCTATCCTCTCTCTCTTTTTCCATCTCTTTTTCCTCTATCTCTTTTTCCATCTCTCTGTCCTCTCTCTCTTTTTCCATGTTTTTCTCCACCGTTATAGCAAGTGATATTTAAATACTAAGTTATAAAACGCACTAACAAGTCAGAGATGCGTGCCAAGTTTTGAACCTAGACTCCGGGAGTTTGAGACCGAATTTCAAACCACCAGACAGTCACGGCCTGGTATCGCCCGCAGTTTACTGCCTGGTAACAACATGTAGGGAATAACTTACGAAAATGCCACTGTTATTATAAATGTTGTATTGAACAATAGCACCATTATTACAGCTATAATGTTTATAATATCCGAGCCATTGTCTTGCTGTTTGTTGATGTTTGCAAATCAGATAGCCACGAGCGGACTATGATTGGAATAATTATAATAATTTTAATTTCAACCATCTGGGATCAAATTGTGCGGAATACAATCGTTCATGATTAAAATACGATTATAAACGTTTCATTTGCGTTATGAGTATATCAGAGAAACAACAATACATGCTCTGCCTAGTTTGGGATCAGATGTCTGTGTGTGAGAGTGGCCTAAGATATTATTATTATTATTAATGCTCTGTATAGTGGGGGAAATACGCAAAAGCACATGGTAAGACTGGCAAGACATGGCCTAGATAGCACTAACCATATGGAGCTATTGTCCAACATGACATGATAAAGGATAGGATTGAAACAAAGTAAGATTTTTTTAAATTGCAAAAAACCTGCTCTACTACACTTCGAAGTGTCACTTCTGCGGTTCTGCATGACCAAATTGGGACAAACTTATAAAAAAAAAATTATATTCAAATTCACTACAAGCCCCAACTTTGTCATTCATAACCAATCACAATCATTTAACCGACTGCCTAGATGCAATGCATTGATAACGGATTCATAGACCAATCAACCAACCAGTGCGTTATCGTAGATGACCGACCGATATGATGACCAATATGTCAAACATGGTCAACATGACCAACATCACATCGGTCACATCACAACGGAACATTATATGTATAAAGCACAATAAGAAGATAAAAAAGCACAATAACAACGTAGATGGCAGGTATTGTATGCAATTGCTTTGTGGTTATTCGTACGAATAAGATGAAACGTTACGTCATTGATATAAGCGGAAGGATAATAAGATGTATGCGATTTCATAAAACTACAAGCTTTTGTCCCCGGCTTTGCTCGTGCAGGTATCAAATTTGCAAGACCCAATTAAACATATCGATTTATTAACTAATAGAGTTAATATTATCTATATTTCAGCAGACGTCTAACTTCGAAACTTCTTCGAGTGAATTGCATAAAATTTGTCAAGTCCTAATTTACCTTTTTTGGCGAGAAATTTCCAAAATTCCATACATTTACGCAATGCTGATTTACGCAATGTAAAGAAAGAACCTATTTGCAAAAAATCGGGATTGTAATTTTAATAGTTTCAGCTGTGCGTCTCTCTCTAATCTCTGGGTCAGTCTGTCACTCAGTAACCTTACAGTTTCATTGATTACCAACAATTTCACGTCCACATATAAGTCAACGCACTTCTGGTATTTTGAAATCTCTTTGAAAATCTCACTTGTTTTCGAAGCGATCGTTTCCCTTGGTTCATTGGAAATGTGTCACGTACACACGTTTTCGTTGCATTCCTTGTACAAATGCCCACTTGGCAACAATTTATCGGATGACGTCATAGATAACTCTGATATAACATCACTTACTGTTTCTCTAACGAAGCCTACAAAAACATGCCTTATAACTCTCTTATGTATTTTTAACGAAACGGTTTACAAATTTCGTTCATTCATAAGCCTTTCTAAATCCGCTACTGGACATAGGCCTGCGCAAAACGGAGCCAACCGATTCGATCTTGAACCTTCTAAATCCAGGTGTCTTCTTCGATTCATCAGACCTGATCGCAGGGAGACCACTCCTTTTTTGAGTCATAGGGGCCAATTGAGGGCCTTTCTTCCCCATTAATTATTCAAACATTACCAAAACAATACTCTTCAAATACATATACACATGTGCACGGTCTGTAGTCCTATATAGGGTGTAGCGTCAAGATGTGGTATTGTTACTGTTACAATTGCGTTCTTTTCAATTTCTTTTCGTATTGTTTACGTACATTCTATAGAACAATATGCGTTGACATGTTTATAAACTCCCCGCGGTTTTCTAGGTTAGCTATTTACGTCATAATGTTTGAAAAACGCTACTTACCGGCTGCGTCTAAAGCTGTTTCATAATCAGCTACCTCCTGGACCTGCGCGTTGTTGGCATCAATGCTCATCCCCCTACTGGTGGCTGCAACAAACAAACTTATAATCAACAAATATCTGTTTCAATAATGATTACTTTGTACCTTACAATAATAACAACGAACTGTAAATACACGAAAGATAACAATAGTACAATTAGAAATATTTAAAACACAAATAGTGATGTAGCGTTAACTCTTTCACTAACAATTCAAGTGCAACAAAATATTATAGATCTATTTGGCAGGTGCCGTTATTTATACACGAAACGTAACAATAGTTCGATCGGACATATTCGAGACACAAAGAAGACATAGAGCACCGACTCTTTCACTAACAATTCGAATACGAACGAAATAGGTGTGGGAACGGATCTAAATATCCGTTGGTGAACAAAGAAACTGGGGATCAGATAAAAGTCCGAGAACTCGACGTGCCTTTTCCTTTCCTGCGATGAAGATGATTGCCCGGAAGCTCTGACCGGGCGATTCCATTGGCAGGGCTAATCAATTTGACGTTCGTGCATTGCCGCACTTAACCGTCAGTTTGGCGAATTGTTAGATAATAGTAAATTGCTCGTGTTTTATTAACTTCCTCATACACACATTTCTAAATACATACTTACATAGATAATATGTGGTCACTCAAATATTCGTTCTAGATGAGAATCGAACCCGCAACCTCTGGCTGAGCAATCGGGTCCACTAGCCATTGGACCAGTGAAAGAGCCGCTAACGCATCTATTTATGTCACCAGTTACCCTAAATGTGGCTGGCGTTGCATATACGACTGTTTTAGTGGCAATTGTTTCATTGCCGCCAATAGCCGTCTCTGATCTTCACAAAGTAGGATTAGTAGTCGGATCTGGATTGAACTGGCTGGAGGTGGTTGTAGTATTTGACCACGAACTAAGTGATGAAGCACCATCACTGCACCCCTCGTACTACGCTTGTATCTTATGAGGTCTTTTTTGACCAAGCTGACGTATGTCTCAGCTTGCACGATGCGTTGCAATTTGTTTTTATTAGGTATATGATAGACCCAGGGTTCAACGCTGGTGTTCAAGGGAGGCGCTTAAAAAAGCCAATTAACCTATCCCTTGGTCATCGCGTACGATTTTCTAATTTGCTAGTTTAAACTAGCATTTCGCTCCTATGTTTTTGATTGACACAGGAAAAAAGTGTTTCAGATGTAGTTACGCTCCGGGCGATTCCACAGTGGGGTTAATCTGCTAATTTGCCGTCGACGGAGTAACACAGCGCTCACGTGTTCTACAATAGTTCATCACACGGGCAAGTTTTTTAAGCTTTCGGAGAAAATGCTTTGTTCATTTTTTTCTATTATCATACAAAAATCCGCATTGGAACTGTGGGGTGGAGTATCCGCCATTACCACGAAATTGTG
>DWMP01000025.1:0-14378 GCA_018245295.1 Agara epimachia | reverse complement strand
TATTTATAATGCTACCAGGAATTTTTTAGATTTCACTTCATATCATTTTAATTTCCGAAGATAATTTTATTATGTCATAATTTAACGCAAAACCGAAATACAACTTTGCAAAAGAATTGTTGAGTTCAAAGAACTCAAAAGAATTTCTCATTATCAAGAGAATTTTGGATCGCTTGTTGATATATGACCTACTACCTTTTTCCTGCGACTTCGTCTGCGTGGATTAATGTATTTTGCAATAAAAGTGTCCTAGGAAATTAAAATGCAGCCCAAAGTCAATATACCACGTGGTCAAAGTCGCGGACAAAAGTTAAAAATAAATTTATTTTTCTTAAAAAGTATCCTATATAACTTATAGTACTTCCAAGAATATGTGTACAAAGTCTCGTGAAAGCCTAACAGACAAAGTTATATGCACATTTATAATATTAGTAGGGATCTTTAACTCCACTAATAAGGTAGTTGCTATGATCTTTCAGAAAAAAAATCAACCAGAAAAGATAGTCGTTTATAAAAAAAGCACGATCTCACAAAGATACAATAGACAATAGGCAGTAGGCACGCACAGTACCTATTGGATAAATATGAACCGCTGTCAGTAAGAGGAAGTTTCTTCACTAGATTTTGCCAATTAAGTAATTGTGTAATTTAACAGTTACATGGTTTATGTTAAATGTAAATTAATTAAATGTGTTTAAATTAAAAAATAGAATTAAATTGTATCTGTAATTTTAAACATGGCAACTATCTATCTATTAAAACAATTGAGTTACCTATTACATACTTCTAAAGTTCAAATGACATTTTGTATTTGTAATAATAAGCTTGCAGCTGAAAACAGGGATATGTATGTTGTACGTACTAAAATGAATGTACTACTACGAATGAAAGTTGTTAAAATCTTTGATTGATTTAAATATAAATCCTACCGCTTTTTAATTCAATTGTAGTTGTACAGGTAAGTTAATATTTTTGATTAATGACTTGTATAATGTTTAACTTACTCTCTGCAACTTTTATATACATTGTTAAAGTTAATATTAATGTAGATTGAATTTTTAATTACATAGACATGTTGAAGAAAACAGCATCAGTTTGGACTTTTTCATAATATAAACAATTAAAAACGATTTCTGCATGAAACATGAATGAAGGTGTGCGTGCGACTAGCATGTCTATAATAATAATAAGAATCTCTGCAGTGAAGAATAGCAACATAAATGGGTCAAGTTTTGAATGAGAGATATTAAATAATAATCATCATCGTCAGCTGATATCACTCAACTGTTAGACAGGCCTCTCCCAAATTATTTTGTCATTGAGAAGAGTTTTCATACTAACTTGAAGCAATGATTTTTAACTTGCATTGTTACTGCTGATTGGGTACATAGAAAACACCTTAAACATTATGCTGACCATATATAGGGCAGTTAATATAATATATAACATATTATGTTTATATGTAAGTCTAGATAACAATTAATATGAACTGAATTATCTGATAATAATAATTACTAATTCGAGTAAGAATCATAGCCTTAGAGTCCCATTTAACTGTTCCTTTAGATTCCTGCTGTACTGGTCGTAGATGTCAATGGCTGTCTATATTCATTTATAAGCATATGTACTTTTTTATTTCCGAATTAAAAACAAATAACCTTCATCATCATAAGAAAAAGAACACAACTCCATTGTTCCATTCGGCTGAGTTTATACATATTAAGGTTTACTTAAAAATAATCATCTGGACTATAGTAAAACTTAGGAGAGATACAGGATGTTAAGAATAAACATGAACATATATGTTGAACTTAATAAACAATTATTTTTTATCACAGAACTCTACACTCTATGTTTGTTACTTGCCACATTGTGAATGTAACTAACCAGCCAAGAAGTCTTACTAACAGTACTATGGCTACAAACCTGTTTGAATTTAGTAGTATACTTCTGATGTCAGTGGCAGCCTCTTGTGATTGATGCCTGCTCGTAGGCACCTTGATTAACATAAAAAATATAATCATGCAAATGAAATAGCTCGGTGTAGCACATATTCTGTTTCATATAAAATTCGATCGACAATATTCACTCTAATTTTCTATTTAAACGCCTGTACCATGTTCTTAGGTGTAGCAACGTACGCAAAGGCTTACTCGTTTATTAAATTCTTGTCTGTTGTATGACGAAATGATTTATGCAGATATCGATTAATGGAAATATTGTGCGTCGCAGGTAACTGGGAGTTGACATGTGTCAGTAGCATAATTTGGATTACCTTAAACTGTTTTCTTCTTTGTTTCATAGCTTGCAAATCAGAATTAAGGACGCTTTAAATTTAATAATACAAACTGCATACATGTCGAATGCTTCTACTTGTTTAAACTTGTTTCTACTTGTTTGCATGAGCATAAAGTATTCAAAATCGATTAAGAATATTATCCACCTGCTACCCTTTATACAAAGAATATTACCCTATCAGTCTTATAATAATGTAATAAATAAATGCTTAGTATCCGATTGAACTCTACTAACTTGAGTGCTGCAATAAAAATGTAAATATAAAACAAAACATGAATAACGATGTCGAAAAACTTTGCGTAATCATGTGTGGGTAGACTCTTCGAACAAAATTTTTAAGTACCAACATATTTACATAACATTCTCAAATCGTAATGGACAATAAACATGAACACGTGGCGGTAACATAACGTACGTAAAATGAGCGAACATGGGCAATAGAACAGTTCAAAATCAATTGCGAGAACAAGCTCTCGAAAGCTCTGGTAATGGAACATCGTTTGTTATTAAAAAGGTCGACGTCATCGCGGACGGTTTGATAAGGTCGTCGGTTTGTCGCTAGCTTCCGAGCACGGTTTTTATTTGTTCGTTGACCCGCCGTCGGCTGCTGCGCTGGCGCACGTACTCATTACACTTATGTGACCGCCTAACAGAAGGACACAGATTAAATCTTATATCAATTCGCGTAATTACACATCAAATACATTCTAGTTGCTGCGGCCCACGTTTTATCAGTGAATGACTGCGTGTGTGTCATAGTTATAGACTTTTTGCTGTGCTAGAAGCTATGTTTTAATAATTTTGCTCTCATTAGGTATGTATGAGCGGTTAAATATATTTTATTATGTCGACTTAATACCTATTGGAATACAATATTTACCGTGTTCATAATCGATATAAAATATTTAACAAATTATGTATTAAATTTGCACAATTTGAATGTTTAACACGATAGATGTGTCTAACGATCAATATTCTAACAATAAATTAGCGATATCTATTCATATATCACACTCGTGACAACCATTATGATTTAAAAATGCTTTAAAACGTTATAATGTTTCTTTCCACGATATAAAATGATAATTTATTTGCGTAATGAATGCTTCTTTTAAGTGCTTCATAATTTTTTGTATCTACTCTATTCATGCCGATAAAATTAAATAGCGTTCTATTTAAACAAAATCGGTGCTGTGTCGTGGTGTAATAATTATTGTAATGTCCGCACAGTGTACAATACCTTTAGACATTACAAATACATAATTTATTTAAAGCAGCGTGTGCTTCGCTACGAAGTGGTAAATTTCTGTCTGCATATTCGACTAAGTACTAAAAGTTATTATTGCTTAAACAATAGTGTATCTCTGGTTTTTTGATTTAGTTTCAATTTTAAATAAAATAAAATATTTTTTTAGTATACACACTTGTCATATATATGTTAAGATGAAACATAGTACATTAAATACCTGCTACGTATATTTGATAAAGCTTAAATATTACTTGTTCTAAATCAAAATCCATACCATGAAAATTAATTCGTGGCTTTTTAATAATTTTAGGACAAGAAAACTGCCAACATGTGGTCTAAAACAATTGCTGTATATATAAGTTGTTTTGTAATATCAGACGTATGGTTATTCGCTCGAGCGGAGCTCTTCACAGCCATGTCAGACGTGGAACCACTGTTGGAAACGCATAAGAAGATAATCGATGACCTACAAGACTATGTAGAGAAGGAAGAGAATCGATTGAATATCCTAAAAAAGTAAGTATCAGTCCGGTACTTTATGATGATTGTTATCAACGTTTTATCGTTATAGAGTAGTATAGAATAAGGTCTTAATCTGCCACGCCGCCGAAATGCAACTTGATTCTTTGCATGAAAACTTCATATGTCTTATAGAAAATTTGGCCAAATCACGTTTTTCTTCGCATAATGAATCTTACAAAGGCACCTAATTGACATATATCTATATACAACATCTGTTAGAGTCAACTGGGCACAATCTCAATACCAATCGTATCTGATTTAATATCATCATCATCATCATCATCATGAGTTCCCTGCTGGACGTAAGCCTCCCCTGATAAGAGCCATAGAGCCCCAATCCCCGGATTCTCAATGAAATATTATTAGATAAATATTTTTTAATAAAGAGCCTGTTTCTCTTAATTGTGTTGAAAAATTAAATACGTACAGTATTGTGTTAACAATTTCCAATTTAACAATGAGTGATGTGTTATAAAACGCTCAATAAACGAAATATAACAAATGTAAAATAAGTTCTGACTATCATTTCACTGATTTGACAGAGCGCGCTCGCGTTCCCGTGAAAAGGAACGACGCGATACAGATCAAAACCTTTTTGTTAACATTGTATGTAACTTTGGAATATACGAGTAATTACCCGCTCGGTTCGCTGGACGTAGGCATAAAAATGAATAATTGATTTTTTCGTGATTGAATTTAGTTATCTTTAGAAACCAACTGAAACAGTTTTTTCAGCCGAACTGTCGGTCAGTGATTAGTTATCTTATTTCATATTTTTTTGAACAACTTCCAAAAATTTTATTTAATATAATGAAAGACACGATAATTACTTGGTTTATTGACTTGCTATTGTTGGTCCCCATCCATTACAGCAGTTTTGTATTTTTCTATAGGAATAAAAATATTTTCGCATTGATTTAGTCTTATGTATTCAACCCGATTATAGTTCTCTAGTATCAGACCAAAGTTATAAAAACCGCGTATCAGTAATTGTCGTGTAATGATTGCTCAAACCAATTTTGGTGCTTTAAGCGTTGGTGATCGCTATACCAATTTTCGGCAAAATCGCTCCAATCGTTGTTGCAAAAGTTTTATTATGAATAAATTACGAAACCTACATTAATGTTTAACCTCTTTGATATCTTCATTATTACTGCCACTGACCTGATCGTCATCCGCCTGCTCGAGGTCTGTTCAACCTGGAAAAGAGTGATTTCCTATTAATATTTCAGACAGTTGAACATGTACAAAATCGAACATATCAAAGCAATGGAGGATATACCCAACTATTTGGGGAATCCAATCAACGCTTTCACTCTGATCAAAAGGCTGACTACTGATTTAGATTATATAGAAGAGAGCATCAAAAAGGGCACCGGTGAGTACCGTTCATTTCTGTATTTTTAAGAATACCTATTCTAATCTAAATGCATTATACGAATTTATTAGTATTAGAATGCATAAAAAACTCACGTTTATATTCATATTTACAACGGAAAATTTCCTTGACTTTACGTAACGAATATATCGCTAAAAAACTAATCGGAAGAGTTATGCAAACTTTTAGTATTGTTTGTTTAGTTGTAATGATCGAAAACATTACGAAATTCATACTTTGCGTACGATCACCTGAGGTGTTACGAAATAGCTATAATAATGTTTGATATCAATTTGGAATCTACTACACAATAAAATACGTTATTAGTAAAAATAATTACGCACGTAATTTATTTATAACACGTGTAATCCTAATGGTGCATAAATACTCTCGATACCATTTATTAGTTATCTTTTGTATGAAATGAACTTGGCAACCAAGCAGACAAGCCACCGTATGGCGTGGTCAGCGTCGCCTATGGACATTTGAACCGTGCTTGAAGTTACGAAGTTTTCGTATTTTTATGGTTAACTCTTTTTGCATATTTTTTGAACAGTATTAATGTTTACAAAACGGTATACAGGTTTTGCCTCGGGCAATTCAACGTTTCGACGAAATATTAGCATATTTCTTATGTGCTGTCATTTTGTTTAATGTTTTGGGCATCGACGTGAATATTAAAAGTTGAATGCCCCGTGCAATCCTGTGCAAATAAAACTGGTACTATCCTTCTGAATACACATACAAATTATATGAATATAATATATAAATTTTAGTAAAGGACACATTATAACAATCATAATCATAAAACACATGGTAAATAAATTTATTTTGGATCACGATCAACTCGTGCTGGCCGAATGATTAATGCTGGCAGTTCGATGTTAATGTGGACGCTATTGAAATAACCTCGGGTATATAAGCGGTAAAAACTTAAATGATAGGTTTTGTATTTTAATAACGTCCTTTAAAGACAGGTGTTAAAAAACAAAAAACAAATTTGGAAATGATTTATACATATTTAACATGAAATATGTATATAACATGTTGTGTAGTACTTACATAAATCGCTTAAAATGTACCCTATGTGACTGGAGACTATTAAGGCTTAAACTAGAGGAAAATATATGGAACTACTTACGAAACTGGGTAAGGCTGTGTATTCGTACACTGTAATATTATCACTTAAATACATTTGACCTCATGTCATTGGTATAATCGTGACGTATATTATGAATAAAAATATGTTGACATTATTAATTCGTTTTCAAGGTAAGTGACGTGCTCTGGTAGCCATTTCGGTGATACAGACGACGGTGACCACTTACTGTCAGGTGGTCCTCCTGCCTGTTTGCACGCCTTTTTACGTGCATAATGTCTATATAAGCTAAAAGCAAGATATGCATATGATGCACACAAATAAAAAATATTGGAATACTACGTAGTTTGAAAACTAAACACTTGGAGCGCACGCAACTACATGCAACTGCATGTAGTTGAAGCCAAATACCATAATCGAAATACACCTGGTGACGGTGTTCAATTTCAAATACACAATTTGTTCTTTATTTGTATCAGTCATCTTCATTCTTCACAGATTATATAAAAAACATAACAATAACTCATCCGGGTGTTAAGTACCCCACCCTCGAGGACTTGTCCGGCGCCGCGCAAGCGCTGACCCGTCTCCAAGATACCTACCATCTCGAGGTCAGCGAACTCGCCGAGGGGAAATTGAATGGAGTTATGTACAGGTAAATGTACACTATGACACATCGACTTAAATGATAATAGAAATATCAATTAAACTGAATATCAATTGGTCTTGCATTATTTGCGTGACTACTAATGTAACTACATTATCCCGAAATTATACATGAAATCACGAACATAACGTAGTTTCTACCTGAAATAAACGCATTGATATTTGATCATTTATAATGTAAAACGTTTTAATTATATAAATTATTTTTTTTATGTTTTTTATTTATTTTATTTATTCAACAGTTTAGTACACTGGAGATTTTAAAGATAAATATCATGTGTGCATATTGATATTAAGTATATTATGTATACTTTGTTTGTAATGGATCGATAAACCTACTAATCTATAGAATCCTACGAATATGTAAAATTATCGTTTCCAGCACACCGATGACAGCCGGCGATTGTTACGAGCTCGGTCGCGCCCTCTACACCGAGAAGGATTACACCAACGCCCTCTCGTGGATGATGCAAGCGCACCGCAAGTACAAAGAGGAAAACGAACTCTACCACTTCTCCGAGTCCGACATTCTCGAGCATATCAGCTTCAGCCACTATTTGCTAGGTAAAAGGGTGATCCTCGTAACCGTAATTAGTGTGAAAATAGTTATTTAATATATATACATATACATATATACACATACATATATACATATATACATATACATATTGCGTATTTGTATATGTGGGGGTGTACTACACTCCTCTGCCTACCCCTTAGGGGATTACAGGCGTGATGTTACTTTATACACATATACATATTGCGTATTTGTATCCAGTCCGTAATTGGATTAAATATCGTTACTATTTCCTATTGCTACGTTTAAAAAGCGATCATAAGCAATTAGGGATAAAAATATGGATTAATATTCAGTACGATTGATTTCCAATGCTATATATATAGATAGAAAAATGAATGATTTCCTAGTATACAACAGCTTAATACAAAATGACACTAGTATTTATTTCAAGGGTAAATAGTTTAAAGTCAACGTAATAAGACGTCTCTTTCTCACTTTCCAAATTTAAAATATACATTCAAATTGATACAGGTGATATCAGGACGGCTTTGGAGTGGACAAAGAAGCTTCTAGAAGTTGACCCGAAACATCCGCGTGCTAATGGCAATATTCCGCATTATCAAAAATCAATCGCAGAAGAAGACGCGAAATTGAGAAGGAGAAGGAGAGGGGTACGTATAACAAAATTGTAATATTTTTACAACTGCAGTTGATATTTTTACAACTGCAGTTGATATTTTTACAAATGCAATTCGTATTTTTACATTGTCACGTTTAAATGAAGTAGTCATTTTAAACGGCTTCGATCTCAATCCTCAATCAATTGGTTTGCAGTGTCGACCGAATAAACTTACCCTTCAATACTTAGTAATTACAATGCAAACTACTATGTGACTTGTGCTTTCTCGTTAATAAGGAAATAATGACGTTTTTACAGTGTCTTAATTTAATTTTGAAACGATTAATAATTATTGTTGCGTTACAGGAAACCGGCGAGGAAGAGGAGAAAGAGAAATTCGCGTGGAGCGGCTGGACATTGCCGGAGAAAGAGAAGCTCACCTACGAGGCGCTGTGCCGCGGCGAGATGGATCTACCGGCTGAAATTTCTAGAAGGTCTAATTTGGGATCTAATTTCTATTTCTAATTTAGCAGCTGGTAGAACACGTTTATTTTGTGGTTCACTCGGGGAACTACCATCGCCACATCTATGTATTTCATACACGAAGCAATTGTTATTACAATTTGTGTTTCGGTTTGATGCTCTTGAGTAGCGACGCATACAGAAAAATACAGACAGACCGACAGGATTACTTTCGAATTTACAATATTAGTGTGGATTCTCGTGTTAGGATGCGCCTCCGCGATGAACTCCGTAACTACATATCCGATTTTAATGTTTTTTTTTGTGTGATTTGTTTCAATTTAAGAAGCTGAATAGTTTTTATCTCGACTTTTTTTTAATTACAAATTAAATGTTTTTAACGACACAACGCATCGTCGGACGAACATCGTGACACGGGATTTTTACATATATAAAAGAAAGTGCACGCATTATAACCGAAGCACGGCACCGCACGGTCGAGTCTGCTAGTAAACGTATATATAATAAAGATACTGTCTTTAAATTCGACAGGTTGAGGTGTAGGTATATGACGGAGAACCACCCGTTCCTGAAGATAGCGCCCATCAAGATGGAGCAGGTGTACATAAACCCCGACATCGTGATGTTCCACGAGGTGCTGAGCGACGAAGAAATTGAACACATCAAGGAATTGGCGAAGCCCCGGGTAACATTAAATTTTTTTAGTATGAAAATGAAAACAAAATTTTACCTGACTAAAATTTTAATCATAATATAGTATAAAATTCCAATAACAACATTTGTCTGGATATCGAATGTTTGATAATACGGATTTATAATACGGATTTTTGTTTTGGTATTATTTCTATGGAGAAATAAAAACAGAACTGTGTAACGGAAGTGTACAAAAACGTTTAGTACTAACTTGAATTTGAACACTACGAGTCATCTAAGTACAGTCAGGGACAGCGTCCTACGAGCGGAGTGGCTGCGAACAAACTAATTAGTTATTCTAATGACAATCGTATGAAGAAGTATTCTAGTTTGTATTTAAATTATCACTGTCACTCCGTCCGTCGGCGCTGACCCCTACAGTTGCTCATTTTTAGCGACGTTAAAGTTATTTAATCGCAAACACACTCACTTTGGAACAACACTCTTATAGTGATGTCATGACAAATGCAACCGACGTACTAATTCAGAGCGTGCGACGGATGAAGCAAACGACCAACGACGCAATTCCACGTGCACGTCGCTCTCGTATTTCTAAACGACGCGTTTAGGTCGTGCGGTGTCTCACGCGACGTTCGCATCAATCTAACCGTCCCGCGTACTTGCGATGTAACATTATTTGACCGGCAGTTCCGGCGCGCCACCGTGCACGAGCCGAAGACGGGCGAGCTGGTGGCGGCGCACTACCGCATCAGCAAGTCGTCGTGGCTGCGCGACGAGGAGTCGCCGCACGTGGCGCGCGTGTCGCGCCGCGTCGCGCACTTCACCGGCCTCAGCCTCGTGTCGGCCGAGGAGCTGCAGGTCGTCAACTACGGCATCGGCGGCCACTACGAGCCGCACTACGACTTCGCGCGGGTGACCGTTTGCCAGTTACCATTTTTTCGACGGCGACCCGACTTTACGTGCGCGTCGCAGTGTGCGGTTAGCTTTAGCGGCTCCGGCCCCTAGATTAGCTCGCGCGACATTAATAGATATTTTTGGTTATACTTTATTTCGCGTTTCATTGACATTCTAAAGTAATGTCCTTTTTTGTTTTACAGAAAAAAGAAAGCGCATTTGCCAAATTCAGCGGGAACAGAATAGCTACGGTACTATTTTATGTAAGTTTTTCGCATTATTAAATATCGCCCACGATGTGTTATTATAAATTTTTGCACGCGTGAGACAAACAATAACATTTTCACAATATTTTTTCTACGTATGTCGCATTAACATTAAATTTAAGTATTATACATACATGTCTGCTTACAACTACAAAACATTAGTTTTAAACAAAATTTTATAAAATACCTATAAAATGCTAAGTTTGAAACAATAACTGCTTTTTCACTGTAATAGATACTACTGTACATAGCTGTTAGATCGACAAGAAAAAATTAAAACTATGGTGGTACGTGCAGATGTCGGAGGTGCAGGGCGGCGCCACGGTGTTCACGGAGCTGGGGCTGAGCTTGTTCCCCGTGCGGCGCGCCGCCGCCTTCTGGTTCAACCTGCACGCGTCGGGCGAGGGCGACCTCGCCACGCGCCACGCCGCCTGCCCCGTTCTGCGCGGCTCCAAGTGGGGTGAGTGCGCCGTCATCGGCCCCGCCACCTCCCGCCGCCTCGCCGCCGACTGTAGCATTGTTTTTGTTTAATTTGCAGTGTGCAACAAATGGATCCATGAGGGAGGGCAGGAGCTGCTCAGGCCCTGCGACCTGGAGTACCAGGAGGAGGGCCTCGTCCGCCAGATCCCCAAGCCGGTCCCGAAGAGCTTCAGATAGAACAGGTTTAAAGAGCTTTTTGCTGCCATGAAGCGAAAAATACCTTCCACGTGACATTTAAATCGAGTTCATGTGAATAATTCGAACCGTACTGTGCTGTGAAATTGTAGGACCACGGATGAACGATGACAAATCCAAATAATTGTAATAATTAAATATACATGTAAAAGGTATTAGAATAGAACAAAACTAGAAAAATCTAAAATGTCTACCTTCCAATTTAAGCTTTATTCGTAAATCCCTTATCGCTGTATGCTAAAATCTATATTATACTACACGGTTTTTGAAATATGAAACAGTTCGCTAGTAGTCATTTAAATGATTCACAATATTGACCAACTTATGCATGCAGTAATATAACGTTATTCGATAAAATTGTATCTAATATTTATTATAATAACTAAATAATAATCGTAATAAAATATCCATGACACCTCTACGTCGCACGTAACACTTGTCTAAGTTATTTATGGCTACAATGAGGCTCTCGGGAATCGGTTCTCATTAATTAAGTATGTATATTAAAGATAAAATGAAATTTTCGTTTTATTGATACGCCATATTATTTGTCGTGTAGCCAATTGACATGCATTTAATTATTTATGTTTATTGTTTTAGGAAGTGATATTTCTACTTTTTCTTATCAAAGCTAGAGTCTCCAAATCAACGTGCATTTACTGTAAAATTTCTGTTTTAAACATGACTGTGACATTGTTTTAATGTCTGTATAGATGTAATTCTTGTAAAAATTTTGTACAAATCCGTTAAAGTATCATTTAACGACAGTACCTTGAACAATGTTCAAATGTTTTTATAACAAATTCATTGTATTTTATTGTTTTATTTTAATAAATATTTTATGTTTATATTCTATCAAATGTTAAATCCATTATATATTGATGCTTTTGTCTCAATAAATGGTTTTTTGGTATTCTCTGAAGTTTTAATGCAATTTAAATATTTTTTTGTTGTCGGTAACACAAAACGCTGCGCGTGGCCTGGCTTCAACCCACGTAGAGCGGAGAGCAATATAAGACAACAAAAACGTTACATATAGAATTATCGTTATACTGTACATAACATTCCTGTTGTTTATACATTACCCTAAGGCTTTGATGATCTTCCACATTGGTGAGTTAGTATCCGACGCTGGAGTCAATTTGAAGATTTCAGAACAAACAAAGTAAGTACATGCATGGTGAAACTTAGCATTGCACACTACTGTGTTTGCTTTGAAACAATCAGATTTTCTTCATTTATTTCGAGTCTTGTGAGTCTTCAGTTTTCCTTGAGAACTAATATTCATATACCTACTTATTCATCACCGAGAACAAATGCATTCCAAACACTGAAAGCCTCCAGAGCATTCAAATGAATTTATTATTAAATGAGACCAAAGTTTCTTAATATTTCTATTAATTTGTGGAATTTTGTAATATTTTAAAAGCTGAAGGTTGAAATGCGTCAATAAAGTAAACGTATTTTTTGTCGTTTTTAAAACAAACTTTTTAGTTATAGTGGTCATATTTGTTTCATATACTATGTCCAATATTTAATTTTTTTTGGTTCTATAGTTTAGGATCGCCTTCAATTGTACCCCATTTATCTAAAACTATTCGACGTTTCTTACCTTGATACAACCTTTGGTGTTGAGTTGCAACGCTGAATAGCTCTTTGTTTAAAGATTAATCATGTGGCCACTGGTATCGAATGGCAACAATGAATTCTAGATTCAGGGAAACGTTTACCTTCAAACTTTCCAACTTCTTCACTTATGTAAGACGAAAAGTAATTAGAAGCCGAGCGAGATAAATAATTTCAATATTTTTTTACTTTGAGTACGTACAATAATATTTATTTGTCAATAAAAAAAATTTTTGGACTTTACGCTCTTTTTGCTATTTACTTTGAAAAGGAATTATAATGCTGTAGAAATAGGAAATTTCATTAAAGTTTCATAAAATATTTACTACACCTTGAATGAATAATTAATTGAAAGAACGATATATATACAGCCATAAAGAACTTTAAGAAATTTCCTTGCTTTTTAGACACCCAGTATTGATGTGTACTAATTGATTGCTCTGCCTTAATGCACTATTAAAACACTTATCTCACTTTCACATCAGCCAAGAGTTGGCAACAAACTGATGGTCGGCACGGTGTCGCCGGCTAACGATGGAATGAAACCGGAGCTTGGATGTAAACATCCATTGCGAGGAATCCTCGACGCAACGACGGGCCGCCTAGCGCCGTATTGGCCATAACCACTACACATTAAGATATGTCATGACCACCATGCCGTATCTGTTCTTGACCAATCTAAAATTAAATCAAAATATGCCTTTGGATAATTATAAATAAAACTACCTGGTAACTATTAAATAAGGAAATTTCGAAGGCGTTCGGTTGCTTTGTACAATTTACTAGTTTAAAACCATCTTCTCGTAGTTTTGCTTTAAAGCAGCTGTGCATGTTTTTTTATGTTCTTAAGGTGATAAACACCCACTTAAACACGAAGCATTCAACTATAATTCATAGAGATAGTAATGTATGAATGTATCTATAGCTAGCTGTAGATGATGACCTATTTTATATTATTTATATACCATACTATGAACTTGATATTGAAGCAAACGAAGAGTCCCTTGGAATTTTACATATTTATAGTGTTTGCTGAGAGGCGATACTATAAAATAACTACATGAGCTAGCCATGAACCATTGCATGTTGAATATCTACATACTTTATGGGTAGGAGAGTACTCCGTAGCATTCATACCATTAAAATTAACTCTGATTTGAGTAAGGTGTCTATGAATGATACCTATATGATATACTTAACATCCATAATAAAGTGAGCGAGTACGTTTGTTGCAAGATTCTCGCCCGATTACAAATATTATTATTATCACTTATCTCTTATTTTGCCAGGATCTATCAATACAGAAAATTAGGACTTTTTGTAAAATGAAACAGAAACGAAATGTTTATAAAATGAAAAATAATGATCGCGGTATCCCATATGTACTTACTTAAGACAAAATAATGGAAGGATACGCCACACCTTTAAA
>DWMP01000024.1:0-14444 GCA_018245295.1 Agara epimachia | reverse complement strand
TAAAATAATCCCATATCTTCTATATACAACCGAATATCATTTAACGATATTAAATAGTAAAGTAACATGCAATATTTTGTATGGAAATATGTATAGAAAGTTTTAGTTTGTTTTGAAATGTTGCCTAATATGTATCTAAAACGAACTAATCCAGGATATGTTTTTCGTTTTCAGACGAGGATAGCCTGCTTTCGTTCCCAGCGATGCCGAAGAAACGTAACAAGAAACAGCCCAAAAAGGAGAACTCAAAGCAGGAGAAGCTCAAAGACGGCCCCAAGAGGGGACAGAAGGGCAAACTGAAGAAGATGCGAGAGAAGTATAAGAATCAGGATGACGAGGATAGGGCTCGCATAATGGAGATGCTCAAGGTATGGTACTGGGGCCACATATGTTCATGCTACTGCTATTTTCATTACCTGATGTCCAAATTGTAAGCTTAAGATCAATGGTCTACCAGGCCCGCAGAACTGCAGCCTGGAGGGTTCAGGTTTCGGTTCCCAGCACGCCCAGGGGCTCTTCACCATGTTCTCGAAAGTGTGTCTGCTCACTCGCACTTGGCCAGCGTGTTATATAATCAAAGAAAGAGATAGAATTCACTAACAATGTTACAACACAAATGTACAAAACCAAACCATGACTCAATCGGATTGGTCATAGCTGTTTTGATGATTTAAATCTTCCCTTGACATGAGAGGATTATGACGAATCGTTCCTAATTCTCTTCCAGCCGGCTAAATTTGACAAGGAGTCGAAGAAGGCTGAAAAGGCGGCCAAGAACAAGGCGAAGGTGAACAAGTCCGGACCGCGCTCGAAGGTGCCGCAGCCCGTGCCGCTCATCCTCGAGCTGGACTCCGGGGACGAGGACGTGGAACCCGAGCCCGAGGTACACTTGCTGATGCGACACGATCAACATGGAGCTTTGAAATCCTACAAAAACGTCGCATAAGGGACTAGCCGTGACCCGCGTAGATTTCGAACCTGTAGAAACATGGGATTTAAGATATCCTATGTTCATGATGAATCCACACACCAAATAATGATTTATTGCTTTAAATATAAATCGAATTAACGAACAGACATGCGCATAGGGAGAGAAAGGAAATATCAGGTGTCTCGGCTCTCGCTAACGCCGGAACCTGGTAAGGAGGCCATGTATGTAAATCATCTGCCCGATGATGATGCAATATATATATCATATCCCCGGTCGCAGACGGAGCAGCCGGCGGGCGACGAGCTGGCGGGCGCGCTGGCGCAGCTAACGGGCGCGCCGCGTGAGGACGACGAGCTGCTGTTCGCGGTGCCCGTGGTGGCGCCCTACTCTGCGCTGCTGCAATACAAGTGCGTACTCGACCCACGCCACACTCTTCCGTCCACCTTCCAAAAAACTTCTATATCGTACTATAATGTAAACGACTGGCCTTGACTAACTATATCTAACATTGTGTAACTATGACTAACCTTGACTAAATATGACTGGCCTTGACTAACTTTAACTGGTCAGCCAGTCCAGTGGTCAGAGATTTTTCACCACATTGGCGTGATTGTATGATAATTTAAATATGTAACCTTCAGGTTCAAGGTGAAACTGATGCCGGGCACCAGTAAACGCGGCAAAGCGGCCAAGACGGCGATGCAGGTGTTCCTGAGGGACAAGGGCTGCTCGTCCCGGGAGAAGGACCTGCTGAAGGCCGTCAAGGAAGAGAACATCGCGAGAAACTTCCCCGGCAAGGTCAAGCTGTCAGCTCCTCAACTGCACAAGCATAAGAAGTAATTTGATGTGCATCTTTCACAATCAACCCGGTCCAGAGTGAATCTCTTCGAAGGACATGATTTCTGTATTTCTGTATACAAGTGAGAAATCTTCCAGATAAAATCAAAATACATTTTCATTGCAGTCTACAAGAAGTACTTTTAAAAATAGGTATTTCAAAATCAATCGGACATTCATTGTAGATCTACATGAATATATAAAATAGTTTAAAACCTCGTTCTAAATGGGATTTTAAAGGAAATACCAATGGACATTGTATTAAAAGTGATTCTAAAACGAAGAAAACACAATATGGAGTTGAGCTAACAAAACTTCGAGGTTATGCAATTATCTCGGAAAGTTTACATCCCCCATCTACCTCAGGGTGGAGGCGGTGATGGGTCTCAGAAGGCCTATAATTTAACTAAACTAAAGTTTCTCATAGTTTCAATCTAACGTAGTGAGTAGGTTCCTAACCATTGTATATATTATAGAAATATATTTCTCAATATTTTAATAGCACGTGTATTTGATTCCCCCAATTAAGTTTTGTTGCGAACAGTCCTGCTATGCTCAATGTGTATGTAACCTCTGCATTGCCTCTACTCCCTAACTCTCTTCCCTCTAGCATGTTATTCATTTACGTATATCTATATATCTACTGCCAATTGCGTATACCAGTGATTCTCAATCTTTTTCTATTCCATTCTTTTTTGCTAGAAAATGGTGTAGCTTTAGAAAACAGTTATAATTTCTCTATTTCGCAAGGAAAACTTCAATTGATGTAAAAATATATGTTTTAATATTAATGCGAAAACGAAAAACCACAAGTTACTTAAATGACAGCTGACCGCTGAACATTTTTTTAATAAGCACATAAATATGTTTGTTGTGTGTGTCCGGGTGCAATAAAAATATCTATCATATTATATCGTACGTATATATATCGTTGCCTAGTTGTCTGGTCAACATAGCACAGGCTCGGTCTAGTTCGTGTTCAGATGACCCGGTGTGAACATGCCCCGAGATATTATTATTATTGTACTATTAAATATTTTGCGAAAAACACAATCAAGAGCTTTATATTGTTAAAGTAATATTGTATCTTAATAAATAATTGGGCCAGTGTTTTATGTGCAAATCTCTGTACTCACGAACGTATCGTATAATAATCTTTACATAGTATAGTCGATGTACTCAGATAAAACATTTTTATGGCAAAGGTCTAAATTATAAAGCTAGAAATACACTTTAAGTCTAGTTTGAGTTTCAGTTAATGGGCACTCGTAATCAAATTCTCATCTGTTGTATATACTGTCTCACTCTCACAAATCTCATTCCGAATATGATTGAAAGAGCGCAATAGCTGAAATACTGAATTGAGCGTGGGAGTAATTTTAGTTGCGTTAGACGCCAAACGCCCAAATAAAGGTAACCCTTTTAAAATGTAGTTGATCTTAAGATTCGTTTGTTCTGTTTCGGTGTTCTTAAAAAATATACATCTATTAGTATTATATTGTATGTATATGTGTTTATCATCTGTCCGGTTACTATAGCACAGGCATTCTTGCCTAATTTGGAATCAGATAGCAGTGTGTGGAATTTGTTATTTGTAATCAATACCGTGATTAGTTATTTAATTACGAGCCAATAATAATATAACATTACTTGAAGTCGGTTGCAAACGTTCGGCCAGCAACGGCCACAGAATAAAAAAATCACCTAATTCTTTGTAATGTATTTATGACTAAAATGTAGCGGCTACAGATAAAAAAAAATCACGTAATTCTTTGTAATGTATTTGTGATTAAAATTAGATAACACGATTTGTACACATTGACGTTAGTAAAGTTTCTGTCTACCCTCATAAATAACGTTTTCTGTCACCTTTCTGAAATTAGTGTTTACTTTATTATATTATGTGATGATATTATTCCATATGTTGTTTTTTTTTGTTATTTTAAAATAAATGTTTAAAATACCGTACATTTTTGTTTTATTGTTCAAATGTTGCAGTTTTCCCCTAAATTAACGACACCTCTCAAGTTTCACATTTTATTGGACGAAGTATGGATGGT
This sequence comes from Agara epimachia, assembly GCA_018245295.1. Lineage (NCBI taxonomy): Eukaryota > Metazoa > Arthropoda > Insecta > Lepidoptera > Hesperiidae > Agara > Agara epimachia. The sequence goes on along the minus strand of DWMP01000024.1, from coordinate 10,616 downwards.
TTTCTGACGCGTATTTATGCGTAAAGTTTTCTTTAGTCTTCCTCCTCCTCTTCTTCTCCTAGGCCTTCGCCCTCTCCGGGCATCTCCGGCGGCGGTGGTGGGGGGAGGTGAGCGATTCGGTACGCCTGTAGACATTGCTATTTGTAATACCAACACCGACCAATGTTATCTATACATAACTATAAATAAAATTGAAGTGTCTGTCTCTGATTTCAAAGTGACTGTGTTTTGTCAAGTATTTATAGTTATTTACACAGTACTAAAACACGAACAAACATCTTTAACATTTTTGTCTTTCTCTTTGTTCGGGTTAATCTCGGGAACGGCTGAACCGATTTTAATGGGATTTTCACTGGAAAATAGAGGAGATTACATATAGGTTTCTATATATCCCGAAATGTCCACGCGACCGGGGTATACGCGGTGAACGGCGCGGGACAGCGCGTTTGCAATAATACCAATATCAGTATACCTCTTCGTCAGCAAATGTCGGATCGGCCATTTCCATCACCTCCGGCCCCACGGGGTACTCGTGCTGCGGCCGCGGCAGCTGCAGCGGGGAGAAGTTCGGCGGCTGGTACTTCAGACCCCAGCCCAAGTAGAGACACTCCGATTTCCTGCAATGATCCGACCGTTTAATCTGCCTTTTAATTACTTTCCTGGAGACTACTTACAGACAAAAAATCGCTATTTAACATTTAAATGATCATATTTTATTATATTCCGATGTTTTCCATGCTGCCGAAAAGGACATTGGGACAATGGACTGCTTTTGCTGCTAGACATCTTTAATTCCTTAAGAAATAACGTTAATATTGTCTACTTTTTTTTGTATGTATTTTCCTTTATTTGCCTAATACTAACTTGCCAGTGTTAGCGTAGGCGATGGCGCCCGGCCACAAGTTGCACCGCAGGACCGCGACAGCTCTGTCCGGGACCAAGCTGGAGCTGACCCGAGGCGTCCACGTGGGCTGCCCCTCGAGCCTGCTGTCCTCTGACAGGGACGTGAACAGCGGCAGCCCGGCCTCGGGCTCCACTGGAGGCGGACCCTCGTCTTCTTCCTCTTCCACGCCCTCCTCCTGAAAGAATCTCCCATGGCACGATATTCTTTCATCGATATATATTTTTCTTAACTCGGCTGGCTAAACCTCGTCGAAGGCCTTAGAGGCGGTTAAAAACATTCAAAATCAGAGTTGGCTAGTAACCAGTATCTAAATCTGAATGCACCCCCGTTTCCAACCAACGCACACTATTTTTTTAAATATTTTTTGTAAATTTTATACTCTTTTGCGCTTTATCTTTTGTTTAAGATAAGTTCAATTACTTATTTGTAATCTTATTTTGTAAATGGATGGAATAAATATCTTCCTTCTGTTTTCTTTCTAAAAGACAATTTTATCAGAACAATCTTACCATCTACGCAACATGACGGACACGTGTTTTAAATCTAACCATATCTGCGTTAGGGTTCCACCAGATGGTCCTGCCCTGCTTCAGTATGAACCGCCCGTGGTGCACCCAGTAAGTAAGATTCGGGTCCAGCAGGTCTTTTAGCATGTGTCCCTGGTAGAACGGGTTCGGATTGAAAGCCATGTCACCTGAGAAACGCGTGTTGTTTAATGTTTCAAAATAATGCTCCAAGTAACTGCATATTTTATGATTACCTCAATACCAGAGCTGGCGGATAGCGTGAAGTGAAAAATATTTCTATCCAACTTTGTTAAAAGACAGTTAGTTTTATTAAAGAGAGTTAAAATTATCGTTATGATTTTTTTTTATTTCCTTGTTTTTGAAGCTGTGTACTTGTCTTGGAGCAAACTAACCCCCCCAAAAAATTGCTATTTCTTTTCTTTCTTTCTTACAAATATTTATGTTCAATATGGCTGAAATCAATGTTATTTCGCCGTCGCTACAAAGGTCGAGGAAGTCACCGGCGCCTTCTTCCATGTCGACGTCCTCTTCCTCTTCCCCGGAGCCGAACGTGAAGAAGCCCTGCGGCGATACGGAGGTGGCCGCCGCGAGGCGCGCGAGCTGAGCGCGCAGGTAGTTCCTCTCCGTCCCCGGGAAAGGTGGAAAGTTCATCACCTGATACGCACGATACCAATTAAAACTTACCGCCCCAATAATAGATGGCGTTACTTGTTCTTCTGCACTTCAAAATTTACTTCAGTGATACAATTATAGTGAGGCCAGGTCTGATTGTAGTAAACGTACTTACCTCAGCATCTAGATCGCCGGTCATGCAGCGCACGGCGAGGCGGGACACTCTGATCTGCTCCGGCGTGACATCGGGCAGGTATACCCACGGTTCGCCGGGCGAATTGCACACCCAGTAAACCTACGAACGAATTATTATACCATCACTCCAGGTCCCTAGCGGGGTAGGCAGAAAGGAATGAGGAAGGAAGGAATCTATATCCATATCCATAATTGAGGAATTATAATATTTTTACTTATTCGTAAGCTAAGGCGTGAGCTCTTTCAATAGTTTGTCATTGGTTAATATAATTGTACGGGATGACTGGCTGAAATTTTTCGGGTACAGAAAAAAGGAAAAAATTAGAAACGATTTTTTTTACAATCAAGAGACTTTCTATTGCAGATGTCGCTACCTTCCTGTTAACCCCTTGGCCGGGTCGCTCGACCGGTATGGGCGCCGGCGGCTGCCACGTGGACTCCGGCACCGGCGGAAGCTTCGGAGGCACTGGCTCTTTCGGCTTCTCTTCTTTTGCTTCACCTTCGCCCACTTAATATGCAATTTCAAATAAAGCGGTAACAAATAATTAAGAATTGAACAAGTATATTACTGTTAATAATTTACTGCTTACACACTGTCATAAACGCAAATGCATACTAACATTGTTCCCCAACAAATTAAACTCACAGGAGTAACAGTGTGAACACAGCATGACAATTATTAATGAAGCATGAGTGTCCATACTACTATTATAAATGAGAAAGTGTGTTTGTCTGTTTGTTTGTTCATCTTTCACGTCAAACCGGAGCGACGGGTCGATGTGATTTTTGTTGTGGAGATAGCTGAAGGATTGGAGAGTGAATAGGGTAGTCTTTTTCGCGGAAAACTATCGAACTTTCCCTGTTTCGCAGGAAAACACGTTTTAATGAAATAATCACTACAGGTGGCGTTACGAGCGCAGTGATTACACGACGTGTGAACAATACGCTCGGCTGTACATTCACAACATTGGATAACCAACTCACCAAGTTCCTTTTCTTCCTCTAACTCATGCACGCGCGTTTCGACTTCCCCCTCGCCTTCACCTGGCATATCCTTCATATCAAACTCCTGAAAATAACGACCCTTGCATTTTTTAAAGTTCTTCGAACTATATATATTTTCTACAGGCTGCTACGATATGAAATATTAGTGACTTGAGACGCTCGTGATAACAAAAGACATATTATGTAATGTAAATAAAATTGAAATGTTTATTTGTAATATCAAATAATAGCTTTTTAATGAGCATGTTTAAGTATATACTATAGATATGAGAAAAACATGATTTTTAAAATCCGTGTTAGTTTGTTTGTTTGTTTGTTTCGTCTATTCTCCGAAGCGGCTGGACACATTTGAACGAAACTTTAACTGGCACATAGTTGAAGCTATAAGAAGTGACTTAGACTACCTTTATTTTCATTGAGAATGTTATATTTCATCGATAGCTAAAATAAGTAATAAAACGCGGGTGAAAGAAGTAAAAGAAATCAAAGAAAGGTTTGGCAGCTCACGCGGATCCTCCTGTCCAACTCCTCAATAGTAAGATCAGTCTCAGCGACGTAATAATTCGCTTTTGTTCCATAAATCTTGCCGAAAAATCTAAAAGCATCAAATCAATCAACAATTGCGAAATCCATCTCAACCAACTGCTCGTACTGCATGTAATATGTTATTTGTGTTCGTAACATTGCTTTTAGGATGCTGTTCGGGGCTACCGTGGTTCCGTAGATCCTCAAAGATGTTTGCTGACTTATACTGATGAATTTCATGTGATCATACGTAACAAATAAACCATAAAAAAATGCAATTACACTTATATCTGTTTTTACGTTTTGCTGTCGGTGTGTTTGAATAAATAAATAAATAAAGAAGCAGCATCTTTGCAACCGCACTTACAAAGTAACCACAACAGCACCTGTAGATTTCTCTTACAAATGACTTCATAGATTCAAATTATTTTCTAACAATTTCAATAACGGACATAAATTAATTTAAACATGAACTTGATATACCCGCCATGTTCCCAGTTGATCGAAATTCATATTTTTATTATTACAATTGAAAGCAACTTGTTACCTGACGGTGGCCACAGATTCTTTAATTGCTAACATGTTGAGTGAAATATACACGGCGTAGCACTCGCTGTCGGGCAAGCCGTATCCAGCCTAGACATAAGGATCGTTGGAAATTTTGAATCTCTGCTACTCAAACAATAAAATACATTCACGTAGTTTAATATGTACAAAACTGTTTGTCCAAGAAGGTTTAAAGTTTGGGAATATTAGAAAAACATTCGCAAATTTAGGGCTTCATTGTAAAACTTTCTACAGTTCTAACACGTTAAGACGTGTTGAACAAGTTAGCGTGTTTAAGTAAATCTTTGTGTCTAATTCAGTAAAAATAACTGCTCGCTACATTGAAACGTGGAATTGAGATATATGCAGAACCTCCTTAAAGTAGTAATTGTGTTCGATCAAATCCGCGATCCGGGGCTTCAGTGAGTCCTCCTCCAAGTCCAACTCCTGCTCTTCCTCGCCGACATTTTCGATCTTTTCAGATTTGCTGGCCACCAGCTAAAACGTATTCCTCATGAGTTTTATGTATTGTCAAGATTTATTCATGTCTACTATTTTATGATGAGAAACAAGATTAAACTCCGTCCACTGCGGAGAATTATGCTCAAATCGTTGTGTTATAAATTTTTTCCACGAACATTTTGCGAATATGAGAAAATGCCGAAGTTATAATAAAAACTGCTACAACCCTAAACATCTCATCCAGTTTTCGGACGGCATTCAGCTGAGGTGGTGACAGATAGACGTCGTTTAACAAGTCGAAGTTAGGCCGAAACTTCTCCAGCTTCACCTGCCACGAATATTGTTCGAAGTTGTCCACCACGTCCGGCGGCTTCTGCGTTAAGATCTTCTGAACCACATCAACGAGGTGGTCATACCTGTAGATCTTCATAATTACTTGCTAGCTTATAACAACTGCCTAAATCAAAAAGCTACCACTATAAAAGTATTATAAAAGTAGCTAATTAACGTACAAGGCCCTTTTGTAATTAAAACTAACAAACTGATTGATAAGATAGTAAAATAAGAAGGTTAAGCCTCATTCTTTCGGACTCCGAATTGTAAGATTGGTAATGCTTCGTAATCACAACCGTTAATATGATTGCTATTTAAACTATGACTTTATTACATTTACTAAAAAGACTGAATCAAAATTTTACACATCTTACAATGAATCTCCAGTCGCACCACTTTGTTGCTTAAGGTAGTTTTTAGCAAGAATCAAATCATTGTTAAGATCAGGCATTACATTTTCAGTGGCTGCTATTATATCTGGTTCTAATAAAAATGTTTGTGACATCTTGTTATCTCTCTTTATTCGATATCTAATTATTTAACACCTTATAAACGTATAAAATTAACGCAACTATCCGATACTATTATTCATTAGTAGATGACGGTTATTTAGATAATCTAGATTTGTTCGGCGATTACATTTTTTTTTCAGCCAATTGAAACAACCAATAAATTACAATGGCTCCATAGACAATACATCGTAGCGTTTAACTAAATTTAATGTATTGACACCGTCATTGGGACAGTAATGTCATTAACAATGTCAATCAAATGTCAATGGGGCACCAAAACAAAATATATATTTTCATTTATTTATTTTACGTAATATTTTTTGACATTTCAACATATTCATGTAGAAAATTAATCACCATTTTTAAAGTCACCAATTTAATGTTTCCAAATAAACAAATATATTAACAAACATAACCTCGAAAGCAAAACAAACGATAACACGATGGCTGGAAGATTTGAAGCAGCCACTTACAACTTCCGCAAGAAGTGTCCGTACGTGAATAAAAGTCTTCTGAGATGGTTCCCAGGGCATATGAACAAAGGACTCAAGCAGATGCAACGGAAACTGAAGTCTGTGGACTGTGTGATCGAAGTGCACGACGCTAGAATACCTTTCACGGGGCGCAACCCAATATTCACCGAGACTTTGATCGGAGCAAAACCTCACATATTAGTGTTGAATAAAAAAGACTTGACCATACAGACGTTGATACCTAAAATAAAGGATCAGTTGAAGGACGAGCAAAATGTCGAAAATGTGGTGTACACAAATTGCAAGGACCAACACTGCAGGGGATTGAAATCTCTCAAACCGCTAATGGTGGATATTATTAAGAATTCCAACAGGTATATATTATATTGAGAAACTGTAAAATATAAATTATATTTTTCAGGGGTTTTGACTAAAGTAAAAAAAAAATTAGCTTTATAACTTAAACTAACTGCTCTTGCTTACCAATAGTTATAAAGATCAATTAATTCAGTCTTTATTGCTTTTTGTTTGAGGTTTTTTATTGTCCGTTATAGATATGTACTAAGTTTTACCAAGAAATTAGACTGTATCTTATTTCAGAAAAGGTGAAACTCAGTATTTCAGTAAACCTGCAGCTAAAGTGCCAGCTATTTATCCTTCAATATAGTAGATGCTTTGTTGACTGTTAACATCTTTCCAATTACCTTGCCAATGCATTTCTCTTTCTCTTATTTACTAATTAACGTCCCTCATCCATTTTATATTGCAGATATAATAGGAGCGAAGAAAAAGACTACAATGTTATGATCATCGGGGTGCCTAACGTCGGTAAATCATCCCTTATAAACATGTTGCGGAGTACCAACATGAGAATTGGTCATGCACTTCCCGTCGGTGCTGTTGCCGGGGTCACCAGGAGTCTGATGACCAAGATGAGGATCAACAACAATCCAAATATATTCATGTTTGACACACCCGGTGAGAATATCATAAATCGATATTAAGTACATTTTGCATATCATTCAGAGGTACTTTCTAAATGAGTGATACAACAAACTTTAATTTCCAATCATAACCTTGTAACCTATCTTAACTTCTAACAATGGGATTTTTGAAAGTTTTCTGTGTGGATATCTTAATAGGAATGAATATGCAAAATTTTAGATTTCTAAATCCGGTTGTTTGACGATGAGTTAATTGGGTGCTGCTTTTAATTTTCAGGCATTTTAGAACCCTCGGTGACAGACATGGAAATGGGACTGAAGCTGGCCCTCTGCGCATCACTGCAAGACCACCTGGTGGGCGAGGAGGCTATAGCCGACTATCTGCTGTACTGGCTCAACAGCCACGGCAACTTCAAATATGTCGATTACGTGGGCTTGGAGGAACCCTGCGATGACATCAATAAAGTAAGCTGTCATAATTGGAAGAAATTCAATTTTTCAAAAAGGCAACACTGAAGGCCATCACAATGATATGTTTACTGCTTCGTATAAATAAATGCTCTTATGAAATAATGCAGTAATTTTTTTTTTTCTCAGGTACTTATAGCGGGCGCGATAAAATTCAACCGAATAAGAAAGACGCGGGACTTCGACGGTACCGTGAGGGACGTACCGGATCTCACGGAGGTCGCGCGGACCATGATCAAAGCATTTCGTACAGGAGAGCTCGGCAAGGCGCTGCTGGATATCGAGCTGTTGAGGAAACACGACAAAGAGAGGAAAGAAGAATTGATCGCGTAGTGCAGTGGCTCTCAACCAATAGTCAACGGCCATCAGAGGTCTAGGCAAATAAATAATTATTGCCAGTCTTTAAATACACATTTACATCAGCATATGCAAGTATTGTTGAAGGTAGCAAACTGTTCATTTTTGATTTTTTACTTTAGTTGCAGTTTTTATTACATATCTAAAGGTCCCTGCCGCTAATTAAAATGTTTTAAATGGAGGTCTCTGGTTAAAAGCCAATGGCGTACAGGAAAAGACCTCAACAAAAATCATCATCCTGTCTTTTGAAAACAGTTGATCACATGTAGAACCGCACTTAGAAGCTAGGAGCATTCCTGTGGTACCTATTTCTAACGTTTAGAGATTTAAGACGAAATTACCATTTCATTTGTAAATATTGTGGATAGTGTAAATATTAATTTTAAGGTTAAAATGTAACATTAACACTGCTTATTTTGAAAAAAGTACAATTAGAAAAGTGAATAAAATTGGAACTCATGAAACCTGTCTTGCTTATTAATTGCTGTATTCTTAATTTGAATAATAAGTTAACTGATCGTCCCACTCCTGGGCACGGGTGTCTCCCGTACATGACACAGACCTAGAGTATACTCCACGCTACTCCATTAGCAATGATTATGGATTAGTAAGCTAAGAAACGCGGAAATACTTGTGAAAATTTGCAAGTAAAAACGGATATGACTATTTCACTATGAGCATCCTCTTCCCCTGACGTATGAAAAAATAGCCAATATTTGCATAAACTCATTAATAAAAGCCTTGCAACATTTAACGTGCGAGTATTTAATATCCACAGATTATGGAATAAAAATCAATATCAAACAATCAAACAGAATTTTTTAATATAAATGAACGTACAAATAGATGACAGGCGATTCGCTCAGACATATTTTATTCTTTGGCTATGAGACTGCCGCCATTTTAAATGTTATCTATGACTGCCACAATGCCGCTGGAACGCTATGCGTTTTTTCTTTTTGTACTCATTATACTATCAAGAATTACGTAGCTAATTAGTGATAGGTAGGGTACCTAACAGAATATTGCGAACCGAAATGAGGATTAATATTGTAGAAGAAAAAAGAACAAACACACATCCAAACTGACAGCTATCGTGCCAATAGACAAAAGTCATCAGATCAAATAAAAATTGTTAGTCAATGGATACAATTAAATAAAATCGAAATAAAATATCTAAATAGTAGGTATGTCTTTAATCATTTGAAAACTAGGGATGGTAGGTGCCATCCTTTAAACAATGAACCCATACGACCTTCTGCAGATCATCGTGAACTCCGTTCAGGGGTACTGGTGGCTTTTAAACATCGCGACCGACTGCTACCCCGTCGTTATGATGTCGAAACTGCACACGGCCTAGTTAGGAACCTTGGAAATGGGCAACCATGGCGTCGATGCAAATATTTCAAAGTTTGTACAGAACTTTCACATCGATGTTAAACTATTGTAGCAAAAGCGAGGCGGCCTTGACGACGATAACCGAGAATGGCGCTCAATCTTCCCAAAGCACGCCGGAACTGCGTCAAGGAGCAAACTCAACGGAATCCAGCACTTCGGTCTCGAGCGAAACGTCCTGTACCAGCTGGACGACTGACGGCACGCTCAGCATGATCACGACACCGTGGACCACCGAGTCCTGGATCACCGACAACACGTCTGACGATTCCGAGTGGTACCAGTGCGAGGAGTCGTCCACTTCCAACGTCCCGGAAACGTCGGACTCTTACGCATTCTCAACGCTACTGAACTCGCTCAGCCAAGCCACATTGACAGTGTTCAGTGTTGGGGAGGTCGACGCGGACGAAAGTCAGACCATACGCCCGGCAAACAGCGAGGAAACGTTCGATCTGTCCAGCACGTTTAGCTCGTGGACGCTGGAGACGTTCACCAGCCCCGGGTGGCTGTCGGAAATCGAGTCCAGCGTCGTGCAGGTTAACTATCCATGGAGTCCGTTCACCGTGGCCAGCTGCACAGACTCGTATCCGAGCAGCGTGCTCACGAAGAGTCAATTCAGTTTTCCGTCGTGTACGACACTCGACACTGAGGTCAATTTCTTGAACGGCCTAGACGTGACCAACGAAGATCACAGTACAGTTTTAGTAGTTTAAAATAATGATAAAAAGCGAATACGATTATTTAATTTTATGACATAATTTATTAACGCATTTCAATAATTATCAAATAAATAAATAAAACAATTCTACAATAATATATCGTTTATTCATATTTTTCTAAACCAAATTGCTACATTTTACCAACACAGTATAATACTGTAAATATAAAGAAGAGAATACAATTAGATACATAATGTAACATACATTTGAGGTATGACTATGTGCTGTAATCATTTCGTGTGCCTCTTATTTCGGTACTCTGTACTATTCTGAATGAAGTTCAATGTAGGCCGCTCTCGATTTCCATACAATTACTTTACCTAAACAAATTGAACCGAACTCTTTATCCTGCATAATAGCAAATCACTGGCTATGAATTAAAAAAGTATTCGTTGGCCAAAGATCATCCACCGAAACAATTCATTGTCGTTTTAATACGTCGACATTTATTATCCATTGAAATATATGCTTTACATATATAATACCTATTCAATACTAGCGTGATAATTGGACTGTTTTAAAGGTAAAATCGATGCTTACAACTGTTCATGCTGGTTATATTACTACATAGTATAAAACAAAGTCGCTTTCTCTGTCCCTATGTCCCTATGTATGCTTAAATCTTTAAAACTACGCAAC
>DWMP01000023.1:0-14539 GCA_018245295.1 Agara epimachia | reverse complement strand
TACCATATCTAGTCGTTCCAAGTGTTCTACCAGAAATTAAATCTAAAATTAGGCGGGAAACGATGCCATAGAGTAGTCAGTTGCCATAAGCGGCTGACGTCACATCCGTTACATGTTACACTTGATTTTACTACTCCTCACAAAATTTCCGTACCGGGCCTTTATAATTCAAATCGTTCCTTAAGGAGTAAACATCAAAAAATTGCTTATTCCATTCCAAAGTAGCAACAGCACACGCATCAAAAATCCAACATCAGCGCTTGATGCGTTCCGTTTCAGTGAACTGCGACCAGGCGCTGTCATTCTGCCTAACGGAAACAGTCATCACAAAGCGGGGCCATCGATGCCAAATACATTGTAATAAGGGAAAAAAAATATCAACATCTGGCCTTTGTCTACGTGCGCGGGGGAGTCGGTATAAAATGAAAATAAATAAATAACTAACAAAATGTCGCCACCGCACGCGTCATTATTCAAGTGCGATTGACAGCCACTTCCATAGACCCGAGCCGGCCGAAGCTCAATAATACGCCTACTTACTGCATCTAACCGATCTATGAGTCTTGATAGTTGCAGCGAAACGGTTCGGATACTCGCCGTGGCAAAAATGCGGATTGTACAAGACTGCTTCGCTAAAAACATAATCTCAATATATGGGAAATAAAAAAATGCGTATTGATAAGACAACTTGCATCTTAATTCAGTTTAGTAACTAGTAAATAATTTTCCTGTTGTTAATTTAAGTGGCCTGAAGTGGCCTGAAGTACCTACTTCGCTAACACAATACGAAGATCATGGCTGAATATAAAAAAATACATTTTTTATTAAAGCCAGTTTTTATTTTTAATTCATATATCATACATTATGTAAAAAAGAGGCAGAGCCGAGTATTATATTAACTCGCCAGTAACGTTTTTATAAGTCGTGCTCGGTTATGAATTAACATAATATTTTCAGTTATAAATATTTCATATTGAAAAATTAGTAGATATACATTTAATGCTGCTTTAATATCTTTTATAACAATAAATTTCTTTCAAAAAAATTGTGTTATTTTTATGCATACAAAAAAAAAATTAGGCAAATGAAGAGATTGTCATCTTTAATTCTAGAATGTCTTTGTATACAATCTAAGTTACTGTTTAAAGACATCATGCTTGTTGTTTGATACAAAATAGGTATATGAAGTTCTTGCTAATTAATATATCGTTTTTGTGAAGTAATAACCTTTCCACCTTCATTGTATGCATATTACAGCTATCCATAAAAAAATGCTCAACTTTATCATAGTTCAAGGCGAATATAGAAAGAAAACGACAAATAATAACCGACATAGAAAATTTGCGGTCTCCCGTAATAAATTGTGTGTGATAATCCTATTTGTTTTTAAAGAATCACAAATGAAAGGGATATCTTTAAAGAATACAGATACGTTTGACTTGTAAGTAGCTTCTCAGACGTCGTTTACATAACAATAGGAGTAACATGATACAGAGTATAAATATTTGTCAGTTGGCGCCTATACAGATAAATAATTAAAGGGATAGTAAATAAACGTATTTGAATTCGATTTGTGTAATGTAATAAGGTCGTCCAATAACTCTATGTACACGTTGCTAGCGCCAACAAATAAATGAACACAAATATGATAAAATAGTCAACTGTTCCACGTGGAATAAATGCAATACAATTATTAACGGGCCTAAATAAGCCATTTACATATTTATTCATATTATATAATTCAATTATATGATGTACAGTTACGTGAACAAATGTTCAAATAAACTTTCGTAAAAAAGTATCAAAACTGTTCGTGTCGTATAATCTAAATATTTTTCAAGACGCGGGTCCGTTTTGAACAACGGTGGCGAATCGCAGTGTTCATGAATAAATATAAATTCGATATTCCTTTTATATAATAACGTCGTATAAAAAGACGATTCATCAAAAACTTCTGCTATTCGCAAAAGCGAACGGTCTTTTATAATCTTTAAATAAACATCATTTTTGGGATGACGTACAAAATGGTGCGTGGCGAATTGTATTTTTTTTAATAAAAATTTGAACATTTTCGGTGGGACAAGGGATACTAATGAGTGGAGGACACCCACGCAAAGATGATAGTGCATTTTCAATGTGCCTTTCAACGATATTTACCAATTCAGTACTCGTTTTTGTTACCGTAAATATCTACAATGTTACTGCTGCTTTGAAAACACCTTACGTAATGCGATATCTTGGAATGGAGCTTTACCCTCTACTTAGGTCATACAGTGATATTTTTATTTAGTGCCAGTATCATAAATGCAGGATTTAAAGCCTAAGAAAAAACAAGAAATGCAAATGTTTCTTGAATCCAAATGTCACTTATCCAGGACATTGAAAACTATCTGAAGTGGTTTTTTCGCGGTAAAAGCTTCTGCTCCCTCTTTTTTTCTACGATCCTCAATCCAGTGTAGTGAATGTAATTTGTTCTACTCCACATTCGAAGAACACAAAATTATCTCGTATTTTAAGCGTATCTCTTAAATAATTACAAACAACGACCTAAACGTAACACATCTATGCGCACATGCTTGAGGTCACGTTGCTTGTCCGTCACATACATAGTTACAATGGCTGTTGAAATAATTATCTTACGTTTATTTTTAGAGTTGTCTAATAATTGTTTACGCGTAGAAATGGTTTTCTTTTTCTTACAGCCGTGCAACATTAGCGTTACAGTGTGTAGGCTGTACGAGTTAAGGCATTCAAAAAATGACAATATTATAATTGTGGCTTATGGATGCCTTTTTCGCGGGCTTTTTCTCGTAGCCCGCCATAACGCGGCAGACGCTCAAAGCGAATGAATGCTAACTTTAACATATTATTAACTTCTTTAATAACATTTTTATTACGTGTTATAATAAAAATAAAATGAAATTTTTCATTTTTACATTACTTCATTGCGAACCATATTGCAGACATTTCTAGGTAGGTAGGAGCAAAAGAGGCATTAAAAGCAACACTAGCCGGAATTAAAAACCCCTAGACTTATTATTAGGTAGATAAGTTTAGTTTAGTTTTCGACGAAACGCGTCACGTTTGCAAGGACAGAGATATTTGGCACTCGGTGCTTTCTGCCTACCCCGTCAGGGACCTGGCGTGATGCTATATTGTTGTTAAGTTTAAAATTATTTGAGTAAGTTACATCATTGAAAACTTTAAGAATTGTTATATAGTTTATGTGGGATAAGATTTTTTTTAAAATTCATTAATCATCTCATAGATTTGATGTCTTAATTTTTATTTATTTAAAAATACGAGATAACCTAACAGATAAACTATTCCTTACTACTAATTACATAATTTTAAAATCTTGGCTACCAATCTGTAAAATTTAACAGCAGCTGAAAAAAGATATCTAAGGAATACATTCTAGAATACCATTGCGCTATGTCTGTAAACGAATAAAAGATGACTTTCTATAAACAATACTAATTCGCAGGCCAGAACTGCCAACAGTTTCTGATGCTGTAGGTATAAAGTAGATAACGTAATGATTAACAATGTGAATTACTGTTAATATTTAATAAGTATACTGCCTAACAGCGCCATCTCTTGATAAAACTAGACATTAAAACCATCAAGTACTTCCTGCTCGCATTAAAAAATTAAAAGAATTATTTGTATTTTAGATATATTTTAAAGTATCTGTTACTTTTATGTACTGTATTATTCAAATATACTTACAAAATTATTTCAAAGATAAAAAATGGTAAGTGTACATGAAATAAAAAATACAAAACGTCTTCTCCGAAAAAACGGACTCTTTAATACAGGGAGCCACTTTCTGCATAAAATGATATAAAAAAAACTGTTTATTTCAAGCGAAATAAACAGTTTTATTTTATATCATTACAAAAATCAAGGCGTCACACTTTTAAAAACAAACAATGTGAATTAACCAAACGAACATGACGCTGCCAAATTGACATTTCACTCGCCGTACCGAACCTGGAAATCGTGACTTTCAAGAATCATATTAAAACAACTAGAAGTAAGTTTGTAATTCAATATTATTCAATTGTTATTAAAAAGAAACAAATTTTACGTATCTAGGATGTATACTTATACAGAATAGACATTGTACAAACTTGAATAATACTTGTTAAGTTCAATTGTTTAGTGTTAACTCTTGTCGTATATTCTTACAAGTATATAGTCATTAAGTTGTTACTTTATCTGCACCTAGCTCATTCACAATCCAGTACTTATCAAGATGGCAGCATCAGTGATCAACACGTACGCTGATCCCAGCCTCAGCTGGATGAACGCGCCGCACAGCACTGGAACGTCGATCATGGCCTGCGAGTTCGAAGGTGGCGTGGTGATCGGCGCGGACTCTCGCACCACCACCGGCGCGTACATCGCTAACAGAGTGACGGACAAGCTGACGAAGATCACCGACCAGATATACTGCTGTCGCTCTGGATCGGCTGCAGACACCCAGGCCATCGCCGATATCGTTACTTATCATCTGAGTAAGTGATTTACCTTTCACTTCGTTGTTTTAATTGTTGAACGGCACTTAAAGCTTGTCTGACTTCAATTAATGATAATTAGAAAATTTTAGGAAACCATACACACACACACACCATTGCACTGATTTATTTCTTTACTTAAAAATACTCTTAAATCTAACTTTACAGGGAAAACGTAATGTGATACAGAAGTCCCAATACAATTTTCTTACGAAATACACATTAATACTTAGCCTTAATATTACGAATATAAAAATAAACAGTAATGTATCTTTTGCACCGTATTGCCACCTAAATATCTATGTATGTACTGTGTCCACAGATTTACTTAGAACTGTCCTGTTGTTAATGTGTTAGTTCCGTGAGTTTCTAATCTATATGTAAAATTTAAGAATGAATCCCCAAAAGCCATTTTGATATTTCAGATTTCCACAAGATGGAGTTGGGAGAGCCACCCCTAGTGCAGACAGCTGCATCCATATTCCGTGAGCTCTGCTACAATTACCGTGACTCGCTGGTTGCCGGCATCCTTGTAGCTGGATGGGATAAGAAGAAAGGAGGTGAGAAAGAGAGTATAGAGAGTATAAATTTCTCACAAGAGTTTGTTATACGTAACATCAGGCCTGTAATCCCCTTAAGGGGTAGGCAGAGGAGTGTAGTACACCCCCACATTTCACCAGTTACATTTAAGTCACACAATGGAAAACTGGTGAGCCTATTGCCATGCACCGGGCACACATCCAGACTCCGAGTCACTACTAGAAATTCTAAAGTAGAAAAATCCAGCAGTACCAAACCCAGGATTTGAACCCAGGATTTCCTGATCGGCAGTCGCGCTAGCAACCGCCCGACCAACGAGGCAGTCGATACTTTCTTTTAAATAACAAAATATCAATGATTTGAGATTAAATTACACTTTGTAATTTTTTAATTTGAATTTTAAGTGAAAACAGGGTGAAGGTGGAAAAATTAGTTAAAATATTAATAATTTCCTGTAAGTTTCATACTAGCCTGTACCATTAAGTTAAGTATAAACGACTGTACCTCGATCTGAGCACAGTGGTCCACCGAGCCACGTCAGGCATTTCAGAAATTTAAATATAGACCCTATTTTTAGCTACATAATACAAAAGTATCACTAAAACTCGGAATAACGATGATATTTGATGCCAACTCGAAATAATATTACAAGCCATACGCGAACGTCTCGGCGGCGCTCCGCCGCGGGACTCTGTGGGAATACCTAATTTAACATTTTGGAATATCGATTAAAACGAGGTCGTTCGGCGGCGGGCTGCGCGCGATCGATTGAATGGTGCACAGGCCGCGTACAGCACGGCGCGTAACCGGAGCCGCGCGGGGCCGCACAAAGCGGCCATTGTCTCTCGCACTAAAGACGCTAATTATAAAATAAAAAACCCTAATTAAAGCACAAAGCGACGCGGCCCGACCGTTGCGTGACAACTTTTGAAGCTCGTTTCGGTTCATGTGTGCTTGCGGCCTAAGCTTTTGTAAAGCGCGTATGCTCATGGTATTTCCTTAATCGCAACTACTTTAATTCGTAACAGTTTCTTCATATTTTCTGTGATCGGCTACATGCGAACGTCAAACGATACTATGGAGTCCCTAAACACGAGTTACGTCAGTATGTAATGCAAGTGCCAGTGCACTTACATTCATATTTTTGTAGTTTTGCTTCTAAGGAGCTACCTAG
This sequence comes from Agara epimachia, assembly GCA_018245295.1. Taxonomy (NCBI): domain Eukaryota; kingdom Metazoa; phylum Arthropoda; class Insecta; order Lepidoptera; family Hesperiidae; genus Agara; species Agara epimachia. Next base: position 8,302 of record DWMP01000023.1, on the reverse strand, counting down.
GAGCTAGGAGGTTTCTATGATTCTAAGGAGGGTTGTTCAGCGACGATCGGTCTCAGCGAGCCGCGGTCGCGCAGTTCTACCACAATCTGAGTCCCGTCTAAAGCTTTTCGTTTTAATTATACTGCACTTAGAAGACTCCTTAAGTTTTGTGCGACGGTCTTTACGATATCAAACTATACAAAATATTACTCGTAATACATTTAGTGTACTATTTGACATGACGCAGAGCAATATCTGGCGGTCCGCAGCGGTCCTGCCCATTTTCTCATAGAAAGAAAGAAAGAAAGATACACCTACGCCGGCGTTTCGGTGAAATTGTTGAGCATTCAGTTTTCTTCCACTTCATGTTTATATCACACTGTTAAGTAGTTTCGACGTATTTATTGGTGACGGATAACTCGCGTCCAATAGCCGACCGACTGCTATCCGACGACGTACTCACCGGGCGGCGGGTGCAGCAGCGGCGGGCCGGGCAGGAAGGCGGCGGCCACGGCGGCCTGCGCGTTGAAGGCGGCGGCGTAGGCCACCCGCGAGGCCATGGAGGCCGGCAGCGGGAACTGCGGCGCGTACGCTGCCCGCGGCTCGCGGCTCTCCGACAGATTCAACACTCTGTCTCCATCTCTGCTTTCGAAGTACCTGTCCCGGCCGTCCCGGCTGTCGGACAGGCCCAGCAGCTCCTGGATGGCGAAGGGCGACCGCTGCGGCGCGCGCGGCGCGCTCGCGTTTGCGCTCATCGCTTGCATTCTTTAAGCTCTCGCTGATGACTTAGCAGCTTTACTTTGCATCACTGGATGATGTCTCTCTGATGAGCTTTTCGGTTGAACTTTGCCACGAGTGGAATTCAAGTTACAAGTTTTTCTTTTATCTCTTGACAATTCACTTTATTCAAAGTCAAAAAAACACATTTGCGACCGTCTCTAAATGAATAAAATGTAATATTTGGCTTCCGATTTGTAAGTCGTTTTTTTTCAAAGTTTTAAAAACTATATTTTCCGGTGCGGCGGAAAATCGCGAAATTGTTCTAGATCGCGCTTTTTGCTAACGAATGCGACACGAGCGCTCGCCGCGGCGTCCGGAGCGCTTCTGCCCGCGGCGCCGCCCGTCACCTCGTAAAAACGAGAAAACCCCCCTCGAAACGAAGCCACCGAGCTTTCGCTGTCGAAAAATCTTAATTCACCACCCTCCCGGTACTGCGTCGGACCTTTCGGAACTGCGACGGGAACCGCACGCGCGCGCCCAGAACGTCGTATGTGCCGGCGCCGCGGGGGGTCGTTACGTCAGTACGGCCACGGAGCGGCGCCCCGCGGCCCGCTCGGGCGGGGCCTGCTAATAGCCAATACGGATATTTTGTTACCGCACTCTATTGGCCAGATTTCTTCGCGGGGGACACGCCTACTCAACGCGGTGTCGTATGAATCGCGACTGTAGAGCACGGGGCAGTAAATTCTGAAATGGATCGCGCGGTCGGAGGTTGATTTAATTTTGATTAATTGTAAGAAATGAATAGGTCGGGGGCGCGCGGAGCGGTGCGGCGGCGCGCGGGCGGCGTGCGTGCGGCGGGGGCGGGAGGAGATCCGCGGCAGGTGGCTCGGCGCGCAATTTCCCAGCGAGTGTGTCCTCCGCCTTATTTAGTTGTCTCAATGGCCTAGAGGGAGTATTAATTTACCTGCACGGACGCGCACCGTTCCCACACGAGGGCATAATGCCCCATTATCAATCATTACCTCGCCGCGATATAATTTCGGCGAAGACAGCCATTATGAGCGCACATAAACCGTACCAAGAATAATACAGCACCTCACTTGAACTTTGAATTTAAAGTTATGTACATTACATAGGGAATTAAATGGGTAATCATTATAAATATTATTTTCAATGAATAGTAAATTCTGTTTTTCAAGCTTGGACAGTGGTTGGCTTACTTAACCTTCAAACCCTTCTTAACGACCATAAAGGCAGCAGGATTTATGTGTCGCGTTAAAGAGTAAGAACATTTAATTTATATAATAATATGACATATTGTTTCATCAGATAACTGCTACGCTAATTAATATAATACCTAAGTCAATTTGTTTATTTATTATTTGAACCACCGACAGAATTACATATGAGACATGGTGAGTCGTCGAATCTTAAGTATCTATTTATACACACTTATACCTAATTCCTGTTACAGGTAGTGCAATGCAACAATAATATTAGCGCAATTACTTGGGAAGAATGTTTCTTATAAGAATACAAAACACAATTTTAGCTACCTGAAAATCTTAAAAGTGAACTGTAAAAGTGTACCTACCTGAAAACCAAAAACTGAAATAAAGTAATATGGTGAATTAAACAAAAAATGGGGATAGCTAAATAGGTACAAAAAATAGATACTATATATTATAGTACTGGGTTATTAAATATTTTAACAATTTTATGTTTTAGTTATTTTATGACTTGGCCCTGAGGCTCAGTTCCTTATACAGTGTGTTCATTCTCGGTAACAGAGTATGAGGACCAAGTTTTGTTCGGTAAGTTTTACAAATGAACATTGCGATAGGACGCCGCAGTAAGTACCTAAGCTGACAATTGACTTAACAGTTCCGAGTTATCCATTTGAACAGAACCGCCGGATGTCAACTCGCCCTTCATCACCGACTTCGGTTTGTCGACTCGGGAGATACCTGTGTGACAAGTTTATATTAGTACGTGTATTATATCTAGAATCGACCGGTGTCGAGACTGGACCGATAGGAGACGTTTTCGTACAAAAGGAAGTTGTATCGTGACCGTAAATATTTGAAGGTTGGCGTACAGTTCTGTGTATTTCCTCCGGTCCTTAGTGAAGTCGAACAGTTCTAATATATATTAATCGTTAATGACACAAACGCATTCGGAGTGTTAGTGTGTAGTGTTAAGTGGGCACATTTTGTTTAATGTTTTATAACTTTATTAAGATATTTCGTTTGATTTAAATTCAGCTGGGAACGAAATATCTTGGTACAAAGAGTATAAAAAAAAGAGAAAGCCGTTGCAATCTCTTCAAGACTCTCAATGGAAGAGAGAAAAAAAGACAAAGGAAAGGACTAAGTTACCGTCGATTGGATATCTTAGGCGACATTATTCATTTACCTCTTCATACTCTAGCTACGACTCTACATTATGAGGGAGCACGAGCCAGAGCCTGTGGTTGGGCTCTCGCGGCGCCTCCTCTTTGTAAGTATTCACTTGGAAATACTCGTTACTTTATTACAGACTAGTGTTACATTCTAGTATTTGTCGTGATTGGTCGCAGGATGATTTTACAACAATATCTGCAAAGGTCTGCCGCTGCAGCACCACATTCTTATTAGTAATCTGGTGATACATCCGGTGAAAACTACTAAAGTTTCAAATTTAAAAAGCAATTTTCCGTACTGCTCATAATTCCGCAGGGTTTAAGGTTTAAGACAAAAGAACAATTATTTAGACGTGCGTATTAAATATAAGTATATATGTATCAGCAAACTAATAATATATATATTAACGTCCGTATCATGTCTTTAACATAAAGACTATAATATAATTTAAAGTCTCGCTTAGTACCGAAGCAAAAGTAAGTCAAATGCGATCTTAAATTGAGTGAAACTTGAAGTATTGTTTCTCATATCATAAGTTAAGACACAAAAGGGTTTCACAGCTACTACCGGTTTCTTCACAGTAGGCTTTCAGTTCTGTTTGTCAAAGTAACAAGTTTCAATACTCAATTCAAAGATATATTGAACAATTGAAAGTAATTAACAAACTGAATTTTCATTAACCACTGCAACAGTCAATGAGATGTAAGTTATATCAGAGAGCGAGAAACGCGGGATCAAACTTTTAAAATAAGATTGTTTAATAGCTTTATCGTTGCTAAACGGTACAATGACCATGAACGACCGCGGCTCACGTCGACCTCGGCTAATGATTATTTAGATCACACATAAAAACCGAAGAGTCTAAGAACATATACGAAAATGCGAACCATTTAAACTCTATATAATATAAAATAAAAGCCTCAAGAAGTACCTACGCATGAAGTAAACCGACGACTCTCAGAAACGTTGTGAAGAACAAGGGTTTTTTTCAACGCGAACAGATTCGCTGTCAAACTCGATATTCCGGTCGTAAACTCAACGCTGCCTGTCAATCGGTTAACAGACGTGTGAACGTAGGTAGGTGCTCGTTTGAGGTTCGGTTCGTCTGTCAGCGGACAAAACGAGATGGAGCCACGACATTTCTTTGTGCGTGTAACGTGACACCGCGGGCGACACCGACCCGACCTTTGTGCGTCCTCAACCCACCTACAATACGATATGTTTGGATTGAAATGGACTCGAGAAACGTGTCTGTTGTTTTTGCCACAGCCTGGAAAACTGCCTGCCGCGTTTTGTTTTTTTTCCAGCCTTCATATTGATGGTGTCGGCTTTTGAGATTTGTACCCTGTTAGAAATATTGCAGGAGTAATAAGATATAACTCATACCTATTATCGTTTTTATTAGACTATATGTCTCCTGGTATACCACTCTCTTTGCACTTTTTTTTTTAATTTCTGAAGACCACTTATCATTATTATAAAGTTTATTAATGAATAAAATAAAAGCAAACTTTGTTCTAGACATACCGAATATCTGTAATGCATGGGAATGTTGTTTTGTATTTTATTAGATGTTTTTTACGTGTGTGCTTACCGGCGGACATTCATGTTTCTTTATCGGACAGGAAAATATTAAATAATTTATTAATGTCGTTAATGTTGCTGAGTTCGATTGAACAGTACTGAAAGTCGGTAATGTCACAGACCTATTGCAAATAAGAATATTAAATCCCCGAATTGCGTATCATATAAATGTGCTGTAGGATCCTTCCAAGCCACTAGCTAGCGTCATCGTTCAAGGTACAACCATCCGGGACGATAAATTCTGACGTGCTATATCTGCAATGGTTTTTTTCAAAAGAACGTAACAGTACCTACTACAGGCAGATGCTGAGTGTTTACTACAGTCCACGTATGATAGTATCCATAATCAATAATAGAGAAGTAGTACATTATATAGAAATAAGGAAGATTTAGCTGAATTCTCAGTATAACAATCTATTTAAACTACATTTTTATTGCGCCTACGCGTAACCTAATTTGTAAATTGTAAGTCAAAATCACTGTATAATAAGAAGACCAATTGTTTTAAAAAGATTTCAATCGGTCCTTAATCTGAAGTAAGGCCTAACTCCCTCTAGCGGAAAGCCGGTGATTACCACTCGTGAGTAAAGAGCAATCTGTGATAACTGGAGCGAGTTCTTTAAACGTTGTTCTTACAACAATGCTCGGCTCAAGTAGGCGCAGCGCAGCAAAAAGAGTTTACACTCTCCGCCTAAGGCCGAGTGCACACTTGTGATAGTTGTCCTGTTCTAGTGCACGGCTTGCATTATCGAATGCACATCAAGTTTTATCTTTAGCCTACTGTATAGCCTTTAAGCTTTTTAAATGAATTAGTTTCAAAAACCTTAAATAACATTATCGACTCCTTTTCAATTGTCAAACTACATGTACACGTAGGTACATGTAAAGGTATTTTCCATTTATGTCAATGAGTATACATATAGTTTTATATCTTCATATTCTTGATAGTTGAAAATTTCTGTTTATTTATATCAAAAATATATGTGACGAAATTTTTTCTACAGTTTCATTCGCTAAAGAAATAGTTTTGAAAATTAATTAAAAGTAATTAAAGCAACCTAAATGAAATGTTATGTGATCAAACATAACGCGAGTGTTAGGAGCTGCTCGCGGGCGTCCCGCAGCTCGCCCGTGGGGTTATAATGAGCTTTTCGCTGAATTAGGGGTTCGCACTTTCAAAAACTAAATCAACTTTTCTGTTGAGAGTAACAACACGAGTTTTAGCAATCCGCGTAACACCACATGCAGATATTTAGTACAGCAGGTGATAATTCTTCAAATTTAAAATTAACATGACATTTTTAAAAGTATGCATTACACCGGCAACCTCTCTATTGTTGTAGACGTTTTTAGGCGACGGTGACCGCTCACCATCGCGTGAACCGATAGAGTTAAGAAAATGTCGATCATAAATAGAATGTAGAGTCAAACTGATTTTACGTCAATTTTTTAGAATTTGGAAATATGTAAAATATACAAATGTTACAAAATGAAAGAGGTTATCGTTACGAGCACACCGCCGGCGCCCGGCCGTCGCAGCGGACCGCGACGGAGCCCTGCGTGGCGGCCGGCCAGCGACCGTACAGCACCGGCACCGTACCGGCAGCCGCACTGCATTCTTCCATCGCACAATTGCTTATTATATTATTTTTTTTTTTTTTTTAAATCTTCCAATGTTACTTGCAGTAATATAGCAATTCACCATTTCTCATAATTCGTCCTGTGGTCAGAGCACATGACGATTGAGCCGGGGTAGTGGGTTCGGTTCCGACTCAAAACAAATATTTGCGCGAGAAGCATTACTAAGTATATATTCTGCCTGGTTGTATAATCAATCTATTCTAATACGGATTTAGGATCTGGCAAACATATGTTCTGTAGGTACATGTATTCGCGTAATCTATTCAAACGTAAAGTGAATTAGTAAAAGTGAAAAAGTAATGAATGAAATAATGAATAAGCAAATAGTATACAAGTAAAAGTGTGCTTCAGAAAACAATGGCAGCATTAGGTACATACTTTTAGTAGCGGATATTTGGAGTTACTATAAACGTAGGAACGACATTTGCTTCTCGCAGTCGAGCCATTGGGAAGCGCACGTTTCCGAACGAAGCACAAACTTCCATTCGATTTGATTTTTGATTCCATTTGATTTGATTCGAGAGAACTTAGATTTTCTTAAATAAACCCTATGCATACAGTAGTAGTCATAGTAAATAAGAGGCAGACGACTTACAAATACTAATATAGCTATTGACAGATGTCTATTCTGAACGAATCAATGGTTAAATACAAGAAGTAGTACATATGTACACAGGTATGAGATCCACATTCGGACGATAAGCTCGGGCGGCCCGCCCGCTCTCTGTGGGATGAGCATCCTATCTTACGAACGACGAAACGTTTACCATACATATCATTTAATTTTTTTTTGAGCCAATCCTTTTCATCCGGTCTCATTCAAACTAACTACGGTTGTGTTTCTCTGTTTGGTAAGTTTTCACCACTAAACCGATCTTCATGAATTTTAATTTGGAGCTAGAGTGAAAAAACATTAGTTACTTTCCGATCTCGCGTACTTCAATAAAGCTGTATTGTAACAACCGCCGGTATGCTATGGAAGGCTGGCAAAGAGGGCCGGTAACAGCTTTTCGTAAATGTAACTTTTAGGAGAATAGCAGCGGAATAACCGCGAACGCTTACTTCTAACGTAAGAGCTTTCGTCTTAGGATGCATCGGAATCTAATCTCATGGTACCGCTCATATTCTGTTTCTGTAAATCTGACCTTATAGTTCAATAGCAAATGTTTATGATGACTTTCTATCCTGTTGGACCCCTGCAATTAGAATCCGAATAGCTCAGTCGGTCGATAATAGAATTTATTGATATTACGACAATTATTCTCCACCAACTCGCACCGGGGCAGCGCGGTGGAGTATGATCCGGACCTTACGCAGTAGCGGGAGACACCCGCACCCAGCAGTGGGACGCAAAAAGGACAATTATGAGATTATGACATCATGATCTCTACAAAAATATACGTCAATATCTAAAAAAACGTGTGTTATGTGTATGAAACACGACGAGTGGAATCCGTGCCGCCGCGCCGCGCGGAGATGTTCATCTGATCTGATCTGATGGCCATTGTTAGCGGACATCGTGACGGACGGACCGAATAAAAACATATAATGGTATAATACAATAGTTCACTATGTCTCGCTTTTCACACGTGTGCTTTTGTGGTTTGCCAAGTATGAGGATATTTTGAGAAATTGGAAGTGCGATAGGGCGATGTATGCCGAAACACAGGGTCACACCTAGATCGGCAGACTTAGCTGCACATAAAAATGTATTAAACAACAACAACCATAGGTTTAATAATATAATATGTAATGTTTTAAAAATAAGTGAATAACGCGGCCAATATTAAACTGTTGACATGCAAACTGTAGTTCAGTGTCGTAAGATACGAGTATAATAGAAACAGATACACCTGCACCGATCATATGGGGAGAGAGGCCTTTCAACGAGCCTTAATTATATATAGTGTGAGTTATTCATAGATTTGGGAGGTACGTGTTAAGACCGAATAGCGGCAGGTGCTTTCCAAATC
>DWMP01000022.1:0-14661 GCA_018245295.1 Agara epimachia | reverse complement strand
TACATAAGGTATTAAATCATTAACTAGTATTGAAATAAATTTTTCGCCGTAGTAAATCTTAGTTTTCTCACGGACTAGTTTCACCCAGCCGACCGAAGGTGACTGTTGAATGTATTTGTATGTCTCGCGACCGGAAGTGGGTTGGGACGAACGTTTGTATACTGAGTTTTTGTTTTCTAGAGTTAATCCCGTCGGTATTCCGCAGATTCCTGTTCTTATTTCCTATCCAAAAGTAATAAGTTACGCCAATTAATTGAATACATCCTAATAGAAATGCACCTATTAACATATGCTTGCACATTCCATTGATAATGCACATTTTTAATTAATTCAAACACAATATGTCAAATTTTATATACGTAAAATTTGTATTGAATGAAAAAATATGTGTAATATTTAGTGTTTCAAATTAAAAACGTCGCTTATCTTACAAGCATTTGCGCAAACAACCGTGATCAATTTATCCGACTGACAAGCTGTCAACGCTGTCAATTTTGACATTTTTACAATTAAGCAACCAACCGACTTGGATCTCACCAAGTTTAGAATTTCCGATCACGAAGCGACCCATCGTTGGAAAGTGCTCTCTATACGCGAACATATTGGGTGTACTTGTATAAATTGTGTTTGATAAAATAAGAAGATAATCTAGAATAAAAATTCGTTAAAAACCGAGATTAAGCCGTCATCTCTGTTATCTTAAACGTTATCAAAGATACGTATATGTCCTACAAATACCTAACTAGGACCGAATAAATAATGTGTAGGCACTTATTTATTTAGCTGACAGCATAAAGATAGCTAATCGCTGAAAAATGACATATGACATGTAGAATAATTGATTACTTCAGAATTTCTTGAAACTTTGTAACGTTGGAGGAATAAGTTAATATTTAAAATTCAAGACAGTTATGTGTGATCAATATGTAGGCATTTGTTAAATTACATGTGAAGAAAAACTGCCCATCCACATATGTATGTATGTACCTATATGTACTCTTGCCATGTATAGGTACTTCTGGCTCTGTTGCCACGTAAAATCTGGAACTTTGCCAGGATTTCCATTTTTGTATAATACTACTCTTCTGAGGATTCTATGGGCCGTTACTTTAATTTGCATCGATTAAAACTGGATACATTCGTCGCACCCAAGGCCTACCTATTCTGGTATAGGTACTGTAGGTACAGTATATTTTTAAAATGTGGCATTCATAGTGCTTCAGTTGTAGAGTTTACAGCTAGGTTTTACAAAAACTCTATAAATTTCATTAGAATGAACTGACTAATTCGCATTGCGCAATTCTCTAATCACTGACTAATGAGTGAATTGCTTGTACTCGTAACAGCAGGATGTGAGGAAGATAATGTATAAAATTAACACAAAATGTTTTTCCCAACCTTAAACCGGATGCATAGTAATAGATAAACTATGCAGTCGAATAACTAACATTACAATTGTTGGACCTAAATATACCATGTACCTATTTAGGTATTTATAGGTAAGTACTACATATATGTATGTAAGTATGTTCGGAATATGTGAAACAAAACCAACTCAATCGTTCACATTAGCTTAACTAACAAATATATGTGTCATTTATGTAAAACAAACAAAAAAAACTAACAAATACGAAGGACAGTTTTTAAACAGCGTAATCAAAGAACTCTCGAAAAGAACGACGTAAAGGGGTACCTTAAATACGACTTGTTTATGCGTTGTTAAAAACCTACCGATTTTGTACAGATTGTCATTCAATATTTAGGCAAAAGCCTTGACTTTTGACGGACATGACGACCGCTCCCATGTGTTTACATAGCTAACGGTCGAGTGCGGCCCTTGAAATTATTTTCCGATAAATTATATTACGCGTGGACTTTGATAATCGTAATAATATAAATATTTGTACAAGCGATAGTTACTTTGTATGAAAGAATCGCCTTGTTGTAAGTAACGTAACGGCATTTTCCTTTGGCCGCGTCTGAGAAATATTTTGCTTAATAAAATCTTGATTGCATTTTTTCATTGGAGAAGTACAAAAAAATGAAGATGACAATATAGAGAACGAGGGAGAGTATAGCGCATTTCATATTTCGTGTCATTGCAAAAAAAATCGAGTATTATTTGCTGCTCGTATTAAAAGACCTTTTCGCCGCGTCTAAGAAAAAAAAGTTCAGACATCACAATTCAAATAAGAAAACTTTGAATAAGAAAAATCGATAAATGAGTAGAGCTCTTAAAAGTAGTTAGTTAAGTACTTAGTCATTTTGTTTACAAAGGCCACTAAGAATTTTTATTTAATGTAAACATTACGTATTAAAGAACATGTTTTTTCCAATAAACCAATACAGAATGAAGCTCAATAAAAATAATAGTTGAGCTTGTACCGAAGAAGTCCATTTCAAAATAATACGAAAATAAAAAGACCCGGAGTCATTAGATGACGTTGTAAAAAGGCATTAATTACAACTGTAATTATTGTGGTTTTTCTCTGCAACAGCAATTTGTAGATCATTTCGCAGTGCTAATGTGTATGGAAATTATGCAAAGAGCCGGTAATTAGAGTGGAGGTGAATGGTCTATAATGCTTATAATTTTCTCATAACTTCATTTTTCTTTTCCCCGCACGAATCCTGCCCTCTGTGAATTTTATAAGGCGATTCCAGTTGGAATTACAGGTGGCAATTGTGAATATTAAATTTGTTTACTCACAACTGTTTGCCCACTTACCACTGTCATTATTTTAACACGGTATAAGTAATGGATTATTAGAACGCTGCAAATGCAAAATCAAATGTTTCGAATGTGTGGGTATTATTTTTGTTTGGCGACCATTTGGAAGCGGCTGTTAATAAATGAATGTTTTATGCGACTGCACGTGCAGTGATTCCCATCGTTACAGCCGACGGTATTGTCAATTTCCATCGATACTTTGACGGTCGGCACAGAACTAATTTCCGATAAACGCACACAGATAAACGTATCGGACACATTCGAGTGCAAATTACATATACACAAATACGAATGTGTGAGCGTGAGAAAACTACGGCGGAAGTAAGTGACGTTTATTCGCTGCACACATACGCATGTGGCTATGTAAGTATGTGATCAATGTATTTGTGTGTGCACGGAGCAATGTGCGGTAGGGATGCCGATCGTACTCTAATTTGGTATATTAGAATATCTACACCTATATATACCTTGTTAATGAGAATGTCAAATGGTTGTTAAACGAATGGTTTGCTTATTAATGACTTTACTATAATATGGTTAGAATCGCGAGCATTAATAATATTTTCGATTTCATAAAAAAGTCCTTATTTCAATGTAAAATATACCTATACATAGCAGCCCTATTTTACGCACACCAGCTTACGCCGCGTACGCGCACAATCGCATCGCCCGCATGGGATTAGTGTACTACAATAGTTATCAAGTTCGTCATAATGAAGACGCGCGCTTTTCAATCCATTAATGAGGCTCCCACAACGTTATTGATAGCTCGGGAACCAATGAATGCTGCTTTTGTCAATATCCAATTTGTGACCAGTAATCTGTGCGATCAGTGAGTAGGTACTTTATCCCACTTATTTGTTTGAAGAGAAAGTTGAACAATGTCTATTTGGAAGTGCCAACCACAAGAATTGCATACGAAGAACTCGCAGTCAATAGATTGTCTAATTAGCAATGGCACATTCGATCAAGTCGAGTCTCATTACAGTTTACCTGAGGGAGAAGATCGTGCGCTGTGGGCCACTTTCAAGTAAGAATTTACTATTAGAAACTTGTGACGTTCACGGGCCCGGCTTCACTGGCAATGGGTGGAAATGAGAATTGAATAAACGACTTTTAATTCTGCCACGACCGGACGAGTGAAATTATTAGGTAAGTTTGAATTGGCAAGTGCCTCGCGTTGGCGGCGTTTGGTAAGCGAGTGCAAACGGAATGAGATAACACGCGTCAAGTGATGATATGTGAAATTTTCGTAAACGTTAAACGTTAACGCAAACAGTGAGTTACATAGCGCATGGGCCGGTAACAAGAGTCGGGATAAACTACGTGCATATTTACAATCGTCGATTATTACGCGGCCCCTCATTAGTTCGCCGCTCGCCGCACGAAACCGCAGAACACTGCTAAATAATTACTCTCGGCCTGCTCTCTTCACGAAAATATCGTAAATGCGCACTAAACGGCATCTACTAAGTCGACGCGAGACATCACAATGAGTTGAGCGTTGAAGCAGCCGTTGTCGGGCCGAGTCGAAAATGTCGAAAATCGATTAATGGAAATAAAATTGATCGAAGACGGAGGGAACGATTTACTTAATACATTGATAATAAGCGTACGGAATGTACGCAAAATGTTGTACGTAATGGCGGTAGTCTCGTTAGACGTGGGAAAGGACGAGCGGTGGCTGGCTACATGGCAAGGATCGCGCCCGACAATGTCCACCGTTAGGGTTTAAGTTGGAACCTTCATTAATAGTAATGGATCTGAACTCGCGATGGGAACATCTCTTTTTGCAAGCGCCCGCGCTCGTCGGCTCGGAGTCCTGTAATGGTCGTGTACTATTAGACTAGCATTCCCTATCGCGTTGATAAAGTAGCAATAATTCCGCATACATAACACAAGTAAAGGATAATAATATGTGTTCATGTGACACAATTTCACGTAAAATTCACCAGTTAACAAACAACATGTGAAAATTCTTAGATGGTACAATTAACCTAATTAGAGATAATTACGAAGGTTTCTGAAAACCAAATGAATGTGAGGGGTTTCCTAATAAGTGCTCATTAATTTGTTTAATTAGCTCCTAAACGCGTTATCAAATTGTATTAGGGAGGATAATTTTAGAAATAACAAGGCACGAATGTTGAATTAGGCCAGAGTAATCTCCAAAACGAGATCGACTATAAAGCGGATGATTTTATGATTTATTTGCTTTCGAAGATAATTGTGTTAGGCGCCCAGCGGCTGTCGCGACTGCCTGTGCCATGATTGCTCTCATTTTAAAACGCTTACATTTGTTTTCTATTAGATTCACATAACCAATACACAGTATAAATAAACGATCAACTGTCGCAAGCTTCGTTGTTTAAATTACGCGTAATTTTGGAGATATCCCGTGAAGTTTTTGTTTTTATTTTTGATCGACAGAAAATACACGTAGGTATATTAAAAATAAAAGTTTCGTCGGGAATTTTCTACTTATTATTGTAATAAAATGCTACATTAATTTAGATGATAACTAAAAAGCAGAGTGAGTTAAATATTATTGGGCTATTCAGTAACTTTCCTTTAACAGTTTGAATTGAAGTATTCAATATGTCGTAATTTTGAACACATTCGTTCCACGCGTGGAGTGCATCTCTTCAGATGGTACTTGGAACCGATTAAGATGAATATCGTAATTCATATTTGTCCGATCAATATTTATAATTAGACATAATTTTTCGTACATTTTAGTGTAGGCCAGGCAGGTAACCTGGCAGGCGCCACTCGTCCGATGCTTAGGAACCGTCAATTTGCGCCTGTAATTATTGCGGACCCTTCGATACTTATTTCAATTTTTTCCACGCTTAATTGTTGCAACAGATGACTTTTTTGTCGAACCACCTCAAAGAGAGCGGAAAGGCATCAAACGGAGCGTCGAATTTGGAAATAATTATACATAAATAGTCCCTTGAGCGGCCGATTAAGACAATTTCCGAGGCAAATTGCCGCAGACGAGCATAATAGCACACGCGCTCCTCCGTCATAAATAAATCTGGATTACGTTTCGTACGAGATTAAGATTGATTCGATCTCGATGCTTTCTGCTATTAATGCCCGCGCCGGATAATGCCTTGATCGTGTTAAATTTTTGAAATCATTACACACAGTTTTTGTGCGTGTGATTTGTGGGATAATTACGATCGACAAATTGCCGGGCGTCATTAAAAGATAACGGGTGCACGGTATCGCTCGGACGGCCGCTCGTAATTAATGATCGATACATGTGAAATAATTAATTAGCGGCCGGATCGGGGTCGGATCGGATGCTGGGGCGCCCAAGGCTATACCGCTGCCACAAAAAACAATGACGTGCGGTTTTGGCTGCGTCGGCGCCGCCGCGGCAGCGGCGACATCCGCCGCTCTTGCGTCTATAATTTGGAAGACCTCGAATTAGTTTTAATCTTATACCTCAGATGAGCGTGACGCCGGCGACTTGTACGCTAGAATGTGTCATTAATGATCATTTGAATGATTATATTTTTAGTAGTGGTAATTACGTTCTGTAGCACAATTTCATGGATCTAACGAATTTAAGCACGAAGATATTCGAAGCCTTTGTTTGAGACGCGCGATGAAAGGTACGGCTGAGTTGGCCGCATCATTTCTTACCCATGCTCGCACGTACGGTAATGATGGATGACGATGACGACAAATGTCAATACTAAACGTCAGAGCGATACCCTTTTTTCATATAAAATAAGATATATTTATGAAATGATAAATAAAATCATGTTTAATTGTACATAGAACTAATGCCATAAATGCGTGTTTGTCTATTCGTTGTGGACGTTTTGACATCATCATTACATACGTTTATCATTACATACATTACGTTTGTCATTTGGTATATAAATAGGTTAAATTTTGAAAAGAGTGATATAAGGGAATGAACTTTTGTATTAAAACTATTTCAGTTTCTTCGTGTAGGTACCTACGTTGTTATCTGTAACTATCTACAAATTAAAATAAACAGTTTTCTATTAGAGCTATTAAAAAATATGAAAACGAGAGAATATAGTAGTACGAGGTTGATAGAACTGTTTAGAAAAATTTGAATTCAGAACATATCCGGCTAGCATTGTACTGAAGTTAGACCTTACGGAGGGAGTCAATACACGCGTTGTCCATACATAGGTTACTTCATAATCAAAGTGTTACATTTTAATCTAACTAAGTTAATCACCAAAAACCAATACCGATGGACATTCTCACGATTCCACAATGTTGTTCGAATCGGCCATTGGGATGCGCGTGCGCAATTAAAACGAAACCAGCAATCATCCGCCATGTTTGTACACGGACGATGTTAATAGCCTCCTGTAATTACATACCAGTATCATGCTATCGTTACTTCTCGGAAGGCTGATCAAATTAATAGAACTTATTTCGGGTAACCAATTGTGCCCACTTATCCGCTTTGCTTTGTATGAAACTCGACTACTCTAGCCCATAGTATCTTACTCGCTCTAATTGTAAGTGAAATTAGTCGAGTCTATTCGCATTGATCAAATAGTCAAAAGGAAAATAATGATATTTGCGTGATAATGCTGTGGTATCTAATCTTAATCTATAATACTAATTTAGTGTATATCTTAGATTAGAAAAAAATAACACGCAACGAACATGAGAAAAGACGATAAAATTTTCGTCATCACAATTTTTCTACTCACTTTTTGGAGCATATTTTTCTATTCCATTCCTGTTTATTGGCAACTGATCATAGATTACTTTTTTACGATTAGTACTTAGATAACATTCTCAACTTAACTACATGTATAATCTTATAAAACTATAAGAAATAGCCAATTAGTGAATGCGTCAAGTAATTAACAAAAAATGGGATGTGTTTTGCACCAAATATCATTTAAACTATATTAAATAAATACAGCCTGAATCTTACGGGCCGTAAAAATGTTTACACCCATACGCGCGTACCAAATCAGAACAAGAGGGAGCAATGTAAAAAACGTCAACAATAATAACACGACATCGTCACAGCGACGACTCGAGAATTTCATATCGCCATCTACATGTATTCCATTCGCGGAACTAGCGGGCCCAACCTCCCTGTCGTTATATCCGTATCGCGAGTTTCGCCCGCCATCTTTTATTTATTTACTCGTATCTAAACGTTTTTCTTGGATTCTCACATCATAGAGTCAAGACAGATGCTTTATTAGTGGCTTCAGCGATTCACAATTGAGACTCGGCTTCTCGCTTTGAGCGCTTTTTATGGCTAGATATCTTTAGAGTTTAGACGTAACTGACAAAAACTGTTTCAATAGACTGTTCGATACATGTCTCAAACGTCATATGAATATAAAACTATCGTATCTTAATTTATGTATGATAACAAATGAAGTTAATTGCCTTGTTCTCGCGGAATGAAATATTATAAATTTTAATAGTCACAATAGCGCTTTCTATAGACAGTCGGCGGTTAACTTTGCGTTCTGCGTCTAATGTTTAGATCGTGATATATTAGCTTGGCAGTTAATGGTGACCCGTAACTGGCTATAACTTATAAGCCGTGGCTTCCACGACTCCTAACAAGCTATTTGAATTGATATTTATAACACAACACTTTTAATAAATGTCGGAACTAAATAGGCATTGTTCAAAAATCTGAAAAGTCAGGGACGCCAATAAATCTTCCATTTCAATTTGTCACGATCACGATTCGGTTCATATCGTGATAACGAAAATAAGTGCTGAGGTCTATATTAGGGAATTCTGTCAAGGTGAGTCGACAGTCTAGAATCATGATACTGGGTCGGAAATAAGGTTTTAATTTTGTTGGGCGATAAAAAGACGAACAAACTCGAGGCCATGTGGGCTCTATCGATGCACCACCATGCACTGACTTGCACTCTAGTTACAACAGTGATAGCCGATAAACAATGTTGGGTATTAGGTAACTCGGCCTGGTTTACAACCGTAATACTTGCGTATGGCAATTTTACACAGAGATTTAGCAGCAATGCCCTTCTGTAAGATTTGAAAATAGAATTCATTTAAATTCCGTCATTTTTTAATGTCCTAATAATGGTTTTTAAAGTTATGGTTAACAAAAAAATGCTATGGACATCATAAAAATATAAACGAGTATAGTTAATACTATATCTTGAATGTAATATTAAGATTATACATTTCTACGAGCATCGCCATGTAGTATGATACTATGACCTACTATGTATATACGTATAAATATATGGTATGTATAAAGAATTTGACTAATCACATGTAAATCTATGCAGTGGTTCAAGCAACAAGTTTATACAGGAAAAATATGAGCTCTAGATAGAGCATCCAACCATAAGTGACAAGTAGCGAAAGAATTTCACGACATTCATTTAACACTCACAAATGCCATGCCGTAAATCTTTACTAAAACACAAACGTATAAAATAAGCATTGAAACAAAAGAGGTGTTACGGTAAGTGCGCCGGCGCCGGCCCGCGTCGCCGGCGAATTATCAGGAAACGCCCGCGCACGCTTTCTGAACGCACTAACCGACTAAGAATAATACTTAGCGGCAACTAGCCGGACAGACACTTCTACGTACATTACTACGCTACGTAATTGTACAAGAGGGAAAGAGCTGGAGGAATGCATAGCGTATCATCAAAACACTTATGATCCATACGCGGAGGCACGCCCGTCTAATCGAAGCCAAGGAATGCTTGCGAATTGATAAATAAAGAATGATTGTGTTCGCTCACTGCATTTTGATTCACTGCGGTTAGGCGCCAGGATGCATATTGTTTACATTTATTATTCAGTTTCGATTCTACGATCTACCAAAATATTTAAATCAACGATACCGAGGTTAGCAACGACAGCCATAGATTACATTAATTTGTTTTCTATTATTATATTTTGTATAAACTATACTGTATGAGCCTACATAATTGTGATGAAAGATATATTTTATGACATATAGGTATTGATAGAGAAGTCAAAAGTGAGGTTGAAATTTCAATAAATATCTACATAATTAATATGTGCGTAGATAAATAGACCCGATAAACGACACGTGGTTATAAAAAAAAAACAAAGAAATAATGAAGAGGAAACATTGCACTCCACGGAATGATCTATGTATACCTACTTATCTCTTACAATGCGGTTACCTAATCAGCTACGGTAGTAATTCAACGGGCACCCACTCCACTGCAGAGTTAGGCTTCGATACAAGCTATAATTTATACAAAAAAAAAAAACAATCCCGAGATAAAAACGACATTGTCGCATGATAAATGATCAGATTTAAATTTAGAACCAAAACCAAAGGATCCAACAGCAACAGCGTACGCGACGAGCTCCGCTTATAATTATAATTAATATTCTTAGTGTATTAAATTGGTCGGTGGTGAAAAAAAAAACGAGATTCGACGCGAGAATTAATAACAAACAAATGGGCTACCTGCGGTGTTTTTTGTAAAATCCCACAGGTAAGCCGTGATGATGAAAGGAAGTCATATGCGTCTGTCTTAGGTTTTTAAACAATATTGTCTGATTTTGACACGGTTGCACCTTTTTTATGTGAAACGGCGGCTCCATTCATTGGAAGTAGTTCTAAGGTAAACATGTAAAAAGTAGCGCTTATTACTACTGCTCGACAGATGGCGCTGAGAGACCGCAACGAAGTGACAGTGCACAGTTGTTCGCAAAAGTTTATTTAATCAAATGTGATGTGAAGTTTGCTCGCTCTTACATTAAAGGTCTCGTATTTCTTAATGCTGACTTATCGAAAAAGAAAACAAAAACCAAAGCTGCATTGGAAACAAGAAACCGGCGATTCGAAATACGGGACAAAGGAGAGGAACTCTCTAAACGTGATACCATAATGACAAAACAGAAATATGATTTCGATTAAATGGTGCAAGGGAGAGGGCCCGATTGGAAGATTTAATGCGCGCGAGCGGGACAAAGAGCTAGTTAATAATAAAAATATTTTATTTGTAGAGTGGGGTAAAACACCCCCGCTGTGGGCTGTTTGGTCGGGACGGCATCCATCATCATTATATTAACCGATTTAACACTTTTGAACAGATTCCTGTGACGGTTGGTGGTACATTCATTCCCGGGACAAATGCGCAAAGATGTAATCTCGGTTCGGTGTGGGCACCATAGTGTCTCGAGGGTCCGACTTCGGATAAACTTTTTATAACGCATTTTTGTAATTGGCTCCTCAATCAATATTGTCTTGCATTCCCAGTGGGTTTGCAGTCTCTAATCGATGATAAATGACTTTGTCGACTCGCGCTGTTGGTTTAATTAAATCTCGATTTTAGTTACCATGTTAGGCAACATATTCAGAGCCAGCCTATACATTCCCGCTTTGGTGGTGTAGAGAGTTATTAAATGCGGCAGAAACCTTTGAAACTAGGCCAAGACAATTTTTCCATCATAACGTTTCCATTAATGAGACGCTCTGTCTCTTTAGTTGATACTGTATTTATCATATTTCAATAGTTTTAACAAATTAGCCCTGCATTCACCTGGGCTGCGGATAAAAAATCGCAAAGCTGCTTTTGGTAGAGTCGCCGCCTCGGCCGACTGTATCATATAAGGCAATCTCCGCCATTATTTTATTGCATGATTGGAAACGTTTTTACGTCAATTATTTCCCAGCGTAACATTAATTGACATGTAACTAACGTGATCGTGAGTATAAATATTTAACAGTGACTTAGTTTAAAACGTTGAGCTATTTAAATTACTGGACGAAACGAGAAGTTATTGGACGAAGCATTCAGGAAGTTCAATTAAATGAAATGATGCATGTCGGATATTAAAATGCGTATTGATATGCAAAGTCGGGAGCCAAACCCAGTCGTTCCCGTGCTCTGTTTGTTGACTAATTTTTGTTCGCGTATCAAAAAGTTTGACCGCAATTATGTGGATTCCTATTATTTAACTTGACTAGTAGAATTACTGTTCAAAGTATTTACGGAATAGTATTACCGTTGCGGCAGCTAAATAAAACCTAGAAAGATATTGTAATAAGAATGTGGTATTTTTGTAGTTTATTGAGATGTCACCGAACACTATAATTTAATAATAACACCTACTTATGATTTTACTTAGACTTACCTAAAAAGCAACATCGTTAGAGTCACATTGAGCCAAAACGGGCGCTCGTGTGGTCCGCAGCTGACCCAATAATTAAAGTCGCCGATTTAATCTCAGTTAAATCTCATTCCGTTAATTACTCCCTTGAGCTAAACGTACGCTTTTTGCCATCGATATAATTTAATAAGCATATTAACCAGGTCGATATTATAGATAAGTGTTTGGCCTTAAGCAATTCTTGCTAATACCTTTGTAAAGCTTATTAATAGCCTGTAGATGTGTATAGTATGGGAAAGATTTACACATTGTGTTCTGCCACGTTTCATTTTTACAAAATGAGACAGTTTATTCATAAGTTTGGCACAGCACAAACTTGGTTAAGATAGATATAAATATCAGTTGAAAGTGTGTTTACTAACGCCGTCTCGTAGATGCGAATTGTATGTCGACCTTTCAATGCTTTCTCTCATACTCTCATTTGATAACAAACTTATGATGTCGTTAATATAGCAGCGTAAGGAAATTGTGTGAGCGGACACATTCTCGTTGCGGGGTCAAAGAGGAATGACCATGTGAACTAATGAAAGCCAGAAGAGGTTCCTGACTCGAATCACAGTTGTTCAAAACACATTCACATTACAATCAATTTAAAACGCTCGCATCGTTTGCTCTACGACATTGCGCCCGAGCAAGTTTTCGTCGCGTGTGGCGACTGCTCATCGGCTATTCAATAAAAGGAGATAGTACTTCGTATTAATTTGCAAGTATACGCCCGCGAAACGATGCGACTGTTCAACAATTCCCATATCGTATTATATTGCAGCCGTATCAGTTTCGATCCCTCAGAAACATTTAACATAACAGCTCTGAGACATTAGAACACAGAAAATATTGCTGAAGCCGCATCGGATAACTAGTTGGTTTAGTGGCGGTTATCACTAATACAACGCAACACGTTTCTACCAATACTAATCGGATGCAGATTACATATTGTCGGATCGCTGGAGACATTAAAATTGTGGAAGACGGTCCCGATGAAGAAATAGCATCGGACAAAACCAAAGTCATTAAGACGATAAAAAATGAGGGCGATATGACCTTACCGCGATGAGTGACCCCCATTAGCATCTTATAGGTTTAATTAGATATGCACGTATCGGCCGTCAAGTGGTGACAGCGGCGTTCAAATTAGAAGCTCGCTCCCAAACAAAGCAGGCGACCGGGCCCACCCCACGACAAAACGTTTTCTCGCAATCTTCGATCACCGGATTAAGGGCGAGTCTCGTCTCGCACGTTTTATCTCCGATTGTCCGCACTTAACGCGCACTTTACGCCGAGTGCCCCTCAAGAGGAAATTGAAAGCGATCGCTTTCCCCGCTATCTTATCTATAGTGTTACACTAATTAATCGATGTAGTGCGACAATCGTTAGAGGTAAATAATGCTCGCATCGCTCTGTAGGAGGTGATTTATTGGTGTGAATAGACAAAAGTGTCGCGGGCGGAGCGGGTCGGGACAATGCGATGGAATGTCGTCGCGAGCCGGTCGCTCGCTCGTGCGGCCCGTGAATGCGGATTATTAATAACTCGCCCGCCGTTCGACACGACCGATGCGGTGTACAACGCGCGCCGCGGTTTGAGCGACTCCCATCGCCCATTCGCCCGGAGCGTCCGCTCCACCTGTACTGTATGAGCGCGCCTTAATTTATTCGCGGTGCGTTTTAACGACTGCATTGATGCTCGCGCATTTCACGATCGCGCCGTCCCACCGAAGCCCCTATCGATACCAAATTCACAAATGTTTGCGAATATTCAAGATCAATCAACGTTTTTGTAAATCCGTAAATTATTGTATATCTATTGTTGCACCCGATTCTTCTCCCCTCCGGTCTATCATCCCTGCTCGCGGTGTAACAATCCATGACAATAGACTTGGCGCGGATTATAACGAATTCCCCAAATTGTGTGGGTTCATATTTGTGCGCAACAATAAGACAAAATAGCGGTAATGCCACATGTGTATACGTTTTGCCGCATTTGGAACTAATTGGAATATTTCATAAATCTGCGGCCATTGTCAGAGGTAACATCTGTTCAGATATAACGGAAATAGATGATCTACGAGACTGAAGAAGATTGATTTCTGAATTGATTTTTAGTTACAAAACATTGCTACTTTAACATGGGGTACTTCGTGAGTTGTAATGTAAACATTGGTTTGACCCGAACGTATAGCTATTTTACATCAGGCTCGGAGCCGAAGTAATCTCTAAGAACGTATTGTAACACGAAATATAAGAGAACCTATTAAAAACTGAGTTGTACGGGATTCTTCACGAGTCTGTAGATGATGCAACAAAAAATAATAACAGTGGAAAGGGCAAAGTGTTTGTAAGGCGTGTCAAACAGAAAATGCAGTATGAAATTACCTTTCACGTTTTGTTGGTACCGGTAAAACTAAATGAGATCGGTTTTTGTCGCGTCAGACGAATGGGCTGTGTATTCGTAAGTCTGGCCCTACGATGTCACGTCGACATCAAATGCAATCGTCCCAAATTGTCGTTCCGGACCGGCGCAAGATAAAGAGATATTTATTGATTCCGTACATTATTTTGGCCAGTGACGTACCTACCGATACTCTCACTCAGTAGGTAGGTGCTCGGGTGAAAGATGGCCTGAAAACTGTTAAGCTTTCCTTTTATGCGTGATTAGTCATTTTCCTTCAACTGTGTTGGTTGCAGTCTGACGCTGGATTAAGAAAAATATGACATGCTAATAACACGGAGGAAGTGACTTTTCTCTCATT
>DWMP01000021.1:0-14702 GCA_018245295.1 Agara epimachia | reverse complement strand
CCACCAGGCATTAAATCCGCACATTGTACCCTAGCATTAGGTGCTACAATAAACTTTAAATAAATAAATAGAGTCAAGAGACGCGGTAAAAATGCATACATGGAGTATGAAGATTTGCCATACTTGAAGAATGTTTTTTATGACAAGATAGTAGCAAAGGATTACAACAACGAGCAGGCAACAGTCGCAGTGGGCGTTGCCGCCCATGGACAAACGAACCGACCTTTAATCGGGGTGTGGAAATGAATTGTTGGAGGATTTCAGATAGTAATAGATGTTAATAAGAATCAGTTGAAAAATATCCATTAGTAACAAGGCGTGCTAGTAATATTAGTCTAGTTAGTGATTGCTAGTGTAAGTGCAGTTAGTATTCGAAAGAATATGCCCTATCAGTCACAGATTCCCTGCTACTCTTGCGGAATGAGACGGTCGCGTCTTGTACACTCCTTTCTCACTTCATTTCATTGAGTATATGCCTTATAATGAATAAAACAATTTGAATTTCAATTTGTCTGAAACACAAATAGTTGTAGGCAGAGGAGTGTAGTACACCCCCACATTTCACCAGTACTACATTTAACACAATGTACTACACTCCTCTGCCTACCCCTTAGGGGATTACAGGCGTGATGTTACGTAGTTACAAATAGTTGTAATAACAACGGCTTCACGGACTAAGTGTATACCTACATGTTCTAGCACGTCCCAAATATTAATGCATGATGTATACCTGCTTATATGGACGTGACCACGAATTTTTAACTATATTTTTGCATTGCAGTCACAATAGAAAATCAATACTGAGGAGATACAGTAAACATAATGAAATAGGTCACGTGTCAAAAAATTTATCAATAGACAAAATGAAAATTCCCTGTACAAACCTGCATCAATATAAACACGCTTTCGATTAAATAAACTGATACTACATTGCGATTACATCGCGTGCTGGTTACGCGATTAAAACCCATTTGGAGTCATGGAGTTGTACGTTTTTCAAGCTCTACATGTACCTTTATATGTATAGATAAATAAAAAAGGGTTAATTTGGTGTATTGGAACGTATTAAATGTCATTAACGACTTGATATTTATATTGTTAAATGTCATTTTTTGTACATACTTACACGGTCTTCGTTTCCCAAGAGATACTTAATAAAAATTTCCCAGATCATATTTATATTATTAATTAACAAATCAACAAGTTTAATATAGACGTCCAATGCTATCACTTAGCACAATATAGATATATTTGTTTCTTAAGATATAGCGCAATATAAAATTTGATTGATTTCGTATAACAATATGTCCGTTTAATGGTCCGTTTTGTTTGACTTTTTACATGTTAAATACTTGAAACCCTTGATTTTTCGACGGATGTTTATAAATACTTCGCCGGCGTGACGGCTGTAAACACTTTCTGAGAATCATATTAACCGAACTATTCCCCGATTCGTCGACCAAATGAGCTCGCTCTCGAATTCAACTAATCCGATGCTAACGACCTTCACGCTAGTAAATATTTATAACATCTTACGATGGTCAATGTTAATCGTTTCGACATAAAACATATAAGAGTATATTATCGCCCTCCGTATTAGCGTCATTAATCATTATTTGTTGCTAAATAGAAAAGTTATCGGATTAAATTTTATCGACGACTTACATAATACTTACACCAAAAAAAATTGCGCCACAGAAAAGTTCCTCTACGTGCGTTAGCTAATAGTTAACGTTAAATTGCAGAATAAAATGGTTTTCTTTTGACTCCTTATTATTACGAGTACTTGGATATTCACGTAGATTCCAGATTGCTGTTTTTAATATTCTTTTGTTTTTTGTTTAAATACCTACTGGCAACACGAAAAACCAGAGACTCAACCATTTGTTGTTTAATAGAAATAAGAAATAGGCATTTAAAGTACATGATGTATTGATAGATGATGGCTGGTTTCCCCAATAACTAGTAAGAGAAATAAATAAGACCGTTGCTTCTTCGTATAACTGATCATTTGCAGTTTTTACTTTGTTTAATATTCATTTGTTTGGACCGTGTAAGACAGACGACAGTCGTTACATTTTACGTTGTTTACTAAATGTTTTCATACAAAACACCGCCAGTAGCAGTACGACCACGTGCTATGGATGTAAGTCGTTAATGAAAATTTATCGACTAAACCACAACACGAACAGTAGGTCTTAACTCAAATTAGCAACGTTTATTGTTATAGACATCATAATTATCTCGTATTCTATACTAACGTTGTAACGACTTTGAAAATCAGCATTGTTCAACCACTAAAATACTTTATTGTTTCATTTAGCTTCGTAAGTATGTATAGTTTTGATATTGTACACATACATATAACAAACATTTTTGCGTGTCTGGCCCTATTAAACCAAGTTTTATAAAAAGTAACTGCGTAAAGTTATTAGTAGTTTTATTAATAGTTAATGGTACTTATTGCTCCCTCTTTCCACAATTTTATGATTACTTCTTTACAATTATATTAATATGTATATTGTGACTAAAGTTAGGTGTATAAATAAACTTAACAAAAAGTTAATTAATTTGGTTCTTATGTACCTAACATTCTTTACAATGTTATTTATATCATGATTTGATCATCAATCGGTAAAACTTAATATTTTCCGAATCAACTGGAAATAAAATTAGTAACTGATTAAATGGTAAGCATCTGACTTTATATTCTCAGAAAGAATCAATGACTGATATCTAAATTTAATCTTTATTGCCGCACCACAGCGAACGTATCATTGTTTCCATAACTGATGTATTGACGAGCGTAAGAGAACTGTAAAATTAATTTGAAATGATACGATATTTAAATATAGAATTTTATATGAAAGGTCTAGCAAATGTGCCGGTAGCTGCCTCAAGTGGCCGCAGTCTCCCGTGGACATCTGCATCGGCCGATAGCAGAACTACAGTTCAGTTAATATCGATTAGTATGCAGACAACTAACATTGGTTGTAGTTTTTGTCCTATTAAAGGTTGGTTACTGACGCGCTACTATTGTGGGGAACTGAGATGGTCACCTGTACTAAACACGTGCTACCCACACCCACACTCTACACACCGAAACACGAATTGTTTTGATAACAATTGCTACGCGACAGTAATAAAGTGAAACATTCCAGTAAATTTTGTCTTAATTTTACAGCTTTTATATCATATAAATGTAATAGATTGATGGGTTTGATTTAATTTAAAGTTAACTTTTTTCCTTTTATACAATGTAAATAAAAGCCTGTTAAAAAATATATTACATTAACTTCTTTTTAATTTATTCGTATTTTTTTCAGCAAACCCTTTTATTTGATATCAATATAAGGAAGTGCATAAAGAACAATCGACTATCTCCAAAAGTCCGCCACATTTGACCACACGAGTGAAGCCACGGTAACTGCCTGTCTTTTTTAATATTTGTTCTTTGATAATCTGATGAAAGAGAAATAAAAAAAAATATTCTTATTATTCTTTTCAGTGTACTGTCATTACAATGCATTACAGTCCTTCAGTTTAAAAACAATCCAAAACCATGACGCATATAATTTTTAATTTCCGTAAAATCCAGGCATCTAAAATATTAAAACTATACTAAACTTCCAAACGAATTACCAGTAACCCGCTCCATGTACCGCAGCCTACCTACTTTTTTTTTTAATTTATTAAAAAGACTTAGTCCCGTAAATAAGCCTACCTACTTAACAAAGTTAATTAACAATTATTACACTGCCTTATCAAAATAATGTAGGGGTAATAGAACTAACGTTTATTTTCGTAAATTAGATTCATGCCATTCTGATTACTTTAAAAGAAATAGAAGAGTATCGGAAGTGAGCCCAAGAGCTGGCAGGCCGCCAGCTGCGCCGCACCGTTCGACGTGGAACGGAAACTTTTTGTTACAGTTCGCACACTATTTCGCTTCATTACATTCAATCGGATCAGCCACGCAGTGACATCTTAGCTTCGAAGCGTTATACTGTACGGTCCTTGATGAGAATTCGATATTTTTTTTATGTATATAGCAGTGTCTTCGAGTGTGTACTAACGACAACATAGTATTGAAATCCCCAAACTAAACTGTTTTCTAACTCATCTCCATTCCCCTAGATGTATACTTACAAGTATATAATTAAACGACAAATACATGATGTCCAGGAATGATAAATACTAAATAATGGTTTTTTGTATGTTTCGGAAGCTTTTCCATTCAAAGTCATTTATTTACGCCGCAGCAAAAGCCGTTACTTCCGTTTGTAATGCCAATTATACCTTACATTTAAGAGCTCCACTTTAGCAGTGTTATCTTGATGTAACAACGGCAATCATAATAGAAACTTTAAAATAAAATTCCGAGAGAAAAGCTCTAATTATAACCAACATTGCAACATAGTAAATAGAAGAGCCAATTTTAATAAGCTCGTAACGCAATGCGTCCAGACGTCCGTGCAAGTATCGGGCATGGCAGATGACGTGCTCTCCAAAATACGCTGCAAGCTGAGGGATGAGTGGGCTAACCTGGTGGCCTGCCAGCCCCGCCTGCCAACTGGGTGAGCCGCGTCGCCGCCGACCCAGCTTCGACCCACACTGCGCTATCTACTATCGACCTCGAAGCTAGCGTCAATCTAGTTTACAAGGGCCGGTTTCGCGAGGACCGTTTGCTAAGAATAATTAGTATCTCGAAAAAAATTTTGCAGTCAACTATAGTTTTGCAGTCCACAAAGAATAAAATAAATAAAACCTACCCAAAAGAAAGGTTCATGTTGCTTTAAACAACGTAATGTAAGCCATTAAATGTTAACATTTATTAAACTTTAAGACAACCGAAATCCGTCCAAATTCTTAAACATACTTATCGCAAGCGTCAGTACTCGTACAAATGTAAAAAGGTCTCATTTGAACGCAGTCGCGCTAACAATGAGACACACGTTTAAAACTTAAACGAGTTTGAGTAAACGCAGCTCGTGCCAAATCACTTAAATTTTTTCATACTTTACACACTAAATCGATTAGTTTCGTAGTGCAAGCGTGACTTAATTATTACCTGCTCTACAAACTTGTTGCATAATGGAAAACAATCGTGCCTCACACGAGCCATTGGACTGTGTAGATGATAATTGATGTCATGTGAACAAAAGTAAGATACTTTACGATAGTAGGTACTTCTAGCCCTGGAAGTAACAAATGTAAAAACTAACATTCTTCATAACTTAGAACAAGAAAAAGTTACATGTTAGTTATTGAAGAGAGATCCGAACCCAGTGAAGTATCTAGAATGCAAAGCTTGAGATGAAACCATGGTCCAATTCACTGAAAAACTACCAACAAAATGCTTGTTTTGCAACAGTATAACATTAGAGTGATTCGTATTTATTTTCTACCATTTAGCTATTATAATAATGAGAACACAAACGTAGCTATAGTTGCCTAACACATTCCTTCACTGGTTCGTGTAACGTAAATAGCAAGTAATATTGATTTAAAGTAAATGAAACGTTTATTAAAGCTGTGTAGTTTTATTTAAAAGCAAGATTGTATAGAAACCCCTTCTACTATATCACATAAAAGTATTAATAAACAAACCACATTGCGACGTGGATATTCTGCAGATATCTGAATACTTTTAGGTTTAATTTGCTACATCATTAACATTAATATGCAAATCGATATAAATTAGCTGTCTATTTTATAGTCCATTAAATCTTTTACAGAGCCGATTACAGTCGATAACTAAGTATAATTATACATAGTTGTTTGATATAGTGATTGAGTTCTTATCATTTTAATATCCTGATAAACGGTCGAAACCACGTTATCGTATCCATAGTCGCTAACCATCAGATGTTGACATTAATAACTGAATATACTTTTAACTTTGTTTAACATGCTTTTACGGTGAATACTCTACGTATCTACATAAAAATATCGCGCATCTCCGCAATCTGTACGCCACTAGAAGAACGTACGCGTAGGTATCTCAATATGGTCGCCTACTTACCAAGAAAAACGAATACTACTAATATAAAATTAAAAATTTCATTGTTTATTTTCATACTAAATCAACAAAATACTCGTAATAACAGACATTTACAGAGATATAAGTCACCTGAATTGCAGTAAAAACTAAAAATAATGAAATAACTAAACAAAATATGCTTTTGACATCTTTGGAATGATAAATATTTAACATAGAGTGTATGTAGTTTATTCCAGTGTAGTTTACATTGTGGTAAAATGTATTTGATTTAATTGAATTGCAAATATTTTTCTTAGCAATGTTAACGAACAATTTTAAAAATACCAAATGTGTAAACAAATTCCTTGTAACGATTTTTAAACTACGTTTAATTCTCAAACACGATTATAGAGCACACTAACTTAAAATGCTTTACAAGTATGTCTATGTAACAATTTATTCATGTACCTAAAGACTGTTCTACTCAATTCAATTAAGACCGTGACTTTAAATTATCTGGAATCAGTATTGATTGATTGTCGATTTGACTATTTAGCAAATGACAATAAAATTTGATTCAAAATCAAACTGAACGAAACGGCTTTTTTTATAAATTGTCAAGAAGAATCATGTGTGACAAATACTTTCAAGGATTCCCCGAAATTTACATAATTTTGTCGAGAAACTCTTTCTTAAAGCGATTGCAAGTCTTAGTGAAGTTTTATGAATATTATGCCTTTATATGTTTGATATAGTGAATATAGGAGTCTATTTAATTGCATTTCTATATAAGGGACATAACAATTTATTTGTTTATTAACGTTCACAACAATATATATGCAAACATTACAGATTTAAAATCTTAGACGTTCACAATGTCTGTGCGAATCTTCCTGCTGTTCTAGGAAATAAAGCAGGTGTTGACGCAAATACGTCCAAACTTGAATGCCAACCCAGAATACCATTAAGCTTACTTTAATAGAAACTTACCCTGTTACTTCCTGTGTAAATAGGGTAGGATATACATACAGGTAACCTATGAAGTAACCGTTCTGCTTAAAGATATCATACATTTTTTTTTTAAGTTTTTCCATCATGAGGATGTATTTTTCCTCATGTGGACTCCAGATAACTGCATTACTTTCCAAGTTATTTCTAACGAAGCTGTTATATACGATTTTTACTGCCGAAATACTTTTAAAATCTTCTGATTGCCTCAATCAAAAGCTAGCGACTTGCAGACTAGTAGCAGTCTTACAAATGTTATTATTACCTAAGTAAATTAATAAATTACAATGCGATGACAATATTACAAATCATCGGAAATGAACAAAATAAAGCACATGCCTATGTTATTATTGTTAAAAATCACTAAAATCTATACTTCCTGAATAGAACATGAACTTAATTAAAAATTCAACCTTGAAAATAAACGTGGTGTAAACAGGCGCGAGTTGGCAACCCATCTCGATGTGAAATTCTAACGAGATTGGCCCATTCCACTCCCGCGTCGACGTTTATTTGCTGCTTTGATGAAACTATTTACAGCTTTAATCAACCAGGTGATGGTTATTGAACATTAAGCATTAACTCAAGTTCTATATTGAACGAACCAATTTGTGTATTCTCCTAAAAGCGCAACGTAGAACAATAATCACGCATTTGTTGCAAAAGGACCGATCAGCATTTATGGTTCTTAAATAGATAACACTCTGGCACTCAGTGGTTTCTGCCTAGCCCGTGATGGACCATGCATGATGATAAAATAATAAATAGATAACTCATAACATTTTCAGTAGCATCTATTACCAGATGTTGTTGTTTTGAAATAGCTTTTGTTCATAAGTAAAAATTATTCAACACTTGCTTTGATCTATTCGTAAAATATATCTACAACACATAACTTATTTGTTGTATCTTCAAAGTTAAACTTTAAAAAAATGCAGAACAACTATATTTAGCAGATAAATTCATTAAACTTGTTATCAAAATCAAATTTATTTACATTCAAATTTATAACAATTCCGAACATAACAAGCATACCAGTTGACCCTCTGCAAATATTTGAAATGCGTAAAACATACATATGTACGCACTTAACTATAATCAAAATCTTCAGTATAGGTAAACGCAGAGATAAATTTATATGTAGAATACATGCTGATTCGGGTGGTCGGAAGCTTAAAACACTTGAAACAGTGTTACCAAAGCTATTCTGTACTGATCAAGAGATTGTGAATTTGATTTCACGTGTTATTTTTATCTTCAACTTTAAGGTAGTATTATTGTGATAAGTATATCAAATCCTTTACAACTGAATCAATATATAAGGAAGACATAGGTAGATATCTAATCCATGACATTTATCAAACGTTTAGATTCTAAATCATCATAAATACCTACAGTTTTTAACCGACTTCAAAAAAAGGAGGAGGTTCTCAATTCGTCTGTATTTTTTTTTACAAATGTATATTTCTTCTCATTTTATAAAGCACATCTGTTCAAGGATAGCGTTTCCGAAAGAAAATAATTTATTAGATACTAAATATTGAGCATAGTGAGTGTAATCAAATGTTTTACGCTTTATTATCTCAGCATTAAATTCGGCTCAACAAAGTCAACCTCATAAGTGATGGTGCAGTAAACTTCACTTTATAAACCGACGGATCATGGGTTGTACCACACAATATCTACGATATATTAATGATTGTCAGAAAAGATACTTCAAAAGATATTACATTTTGATTTATAAATTGCAATTTCCACTAGCAATTCCGTTTCCTTGGTGCAGGAAAAAAACCTGTTATCTTAAAGGAGAACTGCGTATTTAATATTTTGAATCTTGTTAAATCGTATAAACTCCTAGTTCAAAATGGTCGAAGAATCACCTAATATCTTAAGGTAAAAGTACATATGTGCATATACTCGTACCTACAGGGATTAGAGAGAATGATTACTTAAATTGACAGTAACACATTATCGTTTAGTAAAATCTGCCAAACTCGTAGAAATTCATTTCTACCAGAGTTCAATGTTGTAACTGTACTATTATGGTATTGGCACATTATCACTTCTTAAACTGTAAGAGAGACAATAAATTGTGAATTAAGTATTTTCTAATCAATCACGCTCAGACGCGACTTCGTGACACTATCACCAAGCAATGTGGCTAAAGACCGAGCCCTTCGCTCTCGCGCGATCAATATCCACTCCACAAATACCTGGCTCCCGTTCGCGTTCACTTAATGACTTATCGATACTCATCAATAAATCAGCTGTTATTCAACAGCGGAACCACATACACACTGTTATACTCATACACACATATACATATTTTTTATTTCAAGTTTTATTTATTTATAGATTTCGATGACAAATTTCCGCTCAATATTTAAGAATGTACACATTATTAACCTCATAATTTTATAATTAATTATGTTACACGCACAGGTTACATCATTGCGTGATGGGAAACCGTTGGATTCAAAGTCACAGATAGGCTCAGGCCGGGTTACCGTAGCTACGGAGACCTTCACCCAACAGACAATAGGTAATGGATTGAGATCGAACGCAAAGTAAACTGAACTTGTATCATCTAATTTATTTTACATGTTGAGAAAAAACATTGCAACGTAATCATTAAGCCTATTTTTGCATAATATACAATATAATAAGTAAATGCATGTTTGTAATAAATGTTTGAAATATTTCATTAACTTAAATGTGAGTAAAAAGGCCATATTTTAAGTTTTAGTTAAGTCAGTATCCTCAATAGACTAATTACAACCAACAACATTCAGCAGCAAGCTCATTGCTAATAGGTCATGGTCTCACCTTTAACAGTTGGACACTCTCCAGATGCATACCTACACTATCAAACGGAATGAGTTTGCCTGCATAACATGCAAGTGTAAAGTAACACTTTAAAAATCAGCTTTCAAAGTGCTAATATATATATTACATAATTATTATACATAAAGTTATTCAAATTATGCTGGGATGGCACCATAATTATTTAATAATACATCATATATGTATTATAATTACATATAATTAGCAAAGTTAGCAAGGTATTGTAAACATAATATTGATAAAATATACTACACGGTAGCAACGTAATCAACGTAATCAACACATAAGTACTACTACTATAAATTAACACTTACTAATAATAAATTCATAGCGCTAGCACACCTAAACAGTAAATATTTCAAATAGGGTGAATTAATCAATACCAATCATATAATACGCGGTACGTCTGCCCGTATGAGTATTTACTGCGGTACCTATAGTTTATGTAATAATTGTTGTTAGCGTTTATTACAACACAAAGTTTCCAGTTGTTGTACAAAGATGGAAGGCAAATAAACAAATTAACAAGAGAACTGAAATGATAACGGTCCAGTTAATGGTCCAATCGGAGCTTTCCAGATGTGTCCAGCAATATCGGCAGCGATGGGCCTTACATGGATGCCGGGGAATAGCGACGTTTACGTACCTGCTTCGGAAAACATTCACGCGTGCGATTATAAAGTACGTTAAGCAATCTGCCCATTAATGACCTACATGTAATCACTGGACCAGTTCGGTGGCCTGGGACGTCAAATCCCAACGTGAATCCCCACACCCCCACCCCACCACTCAAAAACAGAGCTGGAGCCAATGGCGACATGTAAACATTGCAAACACGGATATGACCATCACAAGGAATACTTTAGAAAACTAAGGATTGCATCCCGGTAGTACAAGTCCATGCAAACATTTCATAAAATAATAATTTTGCTGGACGTCAGCAACCAAGCAGTGAGTGAACCAATAATAGAGTAGAGACCTGAAAACGACTGTAACAGGTAGACAAATAGAGGGGGCCAAACGGTCGATAGGAGGGAAGCCTACAGTTACATTTAGATATTTGATTAACAATGGCTGCGGCCCGAATAAGCTCGCTACAACAAACAATTGCAGCTGCTGTTACGTGACTATTGTTATCCACCGTACCTATTGCTACGTGATGAATTTATTCATAATAACATAGCATTCATATATAATATAACATATTCTTCAATAATTGTTAGTTTACTTCATGTATCATTACATCGTATAGGTTTTCTAAAAACTAACCGATATTAATGAATATTATCACAGAAATGAAAAACTGTACGGATAAACTGGCCGAAAAATCTTCAAATATGACACATTACAGCTTATGTTATAAACGCGTACCAATTCACATAAAACCATGTTTGTAATATTTACGGACTTACTTATTACTTATTAAGTGTAGAAAATACAAAGATATAGGGATCATTTTAGAAGTTTTTTTATGAGACCTAAATTTCTCACGTTTGTTTTAAAAGAATGTGTAGGTAATATAAAAACAATGCAATACACAAAACGTGTATTGAGAATAGAATAGAAGAGCATAAGAGGATGCCTAGGTCTTTTATTTTAGTACGGTCGTTGTGACACACCGTGTTTATAATTTTTCTTAAAATATCTTGAATATATTGTTTCGGTCACATTTATCCCACGTACCTATTGCCAAACGTCAGGGTTTCGACTGCCGGGAAAATGGGTCACTGACTGTCATGCACTTACTCAAATCGATGCAATACAGTGAAATCGTCAAACAATAACTGAGTATTGTTCCAAATTACAGTATTGGGTTTCAATCATGTTTTACAAATTTTGATGTGAACCATACATCGCGTCCGACCGTTGACCTTAATTTATGCAGCTATTTAAAACCATCTTTGTCCCAACTTTCATATTGAGTAACGGTATTCCTGAAATCAATTAATGATAGATGATGATGTTTACCTTCTCGTATGACCTTGGCAGGGAGGATACGTCAAGAAGAAGAGTTTTCCAGTTTTCGATGTAGGAGCAGTGTGCAGCTATCCAAACCTCGGTTGTAGGTCTCACACAAAGCTGCCAGGACTGTGCGTGTCACAGGTAGTTAAAGCACTTGAATGGTCACAACATGCAAGAAAGCTCAACGCAGATAGACGGGCGAATATATCGAGCGAGCGGCCGACGCCAAGTGGCCGAGTTCGCACGCGATCTAGTAAGTGAAAGCTCAGCCGAGCGGAGCGGGCCGACAGAACGCGCGGCAACGGACTGGCCGAGAGCTCGCTGACTGCGCGCTGTCGCTATTTCCACCCGCTCGCCGCCCGCCCCGCACGCAGCCGCCCAGAGCTTTCTCTGCGCTGCGCACAAATTTCTTTCTGCCAAAGGACAACAGCTGCTCTACTTGACTCTAGTTCTTAAGGTTTGTAGATGAAAATGTTATATCAGAATTGGTAGCCAATGCTTGCATAACCTGTTCCTGTATGTATTCAAGCTGTTACTAATCAATAACCGTTTAGAATAGTAAATTAATTTGGGACTCTTTGCGTTGAGCCATACATTCTTAAATGCAAATTCTTACATCCCACTCGTAACTATGAAATTTGTACAAAAAATTTACAATTTACTTACCATTTATCGTTATATGTATAATAATACGACAAATTTATCACATTCAAAATTTATAGAAATGAATCAAATGTAGCACTATAATAATTGTTTGTCATCAGTTGCATTTCTACTCCGAAAACATTGAGCAGTCAGAAAATGAATTTCCAAAAACTAGTCAGCACACAACAAAAACTTAGCTGAAATTACTATCCCCTTGGGGCCATTGACTTAGTGTCTGGTCAGAGGATTACGGTACAGAGAAATAAGCAAGAATTCCACAGAGCAAGCTATTGTTCATATGTACGAGTATATACAACGTAACAATAAAATCCACTTACAAATCAAGCAGTATGTAGTGACAGACCGATAGGTACGCAATACAATTATTATTATTATCATCATCATCATACTGTCACGCCAGGTCCCTAACAGGGTAGGCAGAAAGTACCGAGTGCCAAATATCTCTGTATTGTTATTACAATTTTAAATATTATATATATATACATATTTCAACATTCATTCCAATCAAGTTTTCATTATGATTGTCATAAAACAAACAAGTAACTACAAATGTCGACCTAAAGTATTCTCCACGTGGACAAATATGTGATTTGTACATATCGAGTAGATAATGCGACTTCAAACTGCGGAACTCTATGCCGGTTTACTTTTTATATGGGTTGCGCCTATTATAAAGTAAACGTTTAAAGGTATGGAGTAGCACTTGACACAATAGCTAGAACGGGAAAGTATCTCGACCTGTTGATCGAAACACTTCTAAGTCAAGTTTTTAACACTCCAGTAGGATGGGGTGAGAAATACAAAAGAAACACCCACATAACATTTACAATTTCTTTTCTTCGTCTTTTTCTCTTTTAACCATATGCATTTATTTACATACTTTACAATGAAAGAGACCAAATAATCTACTTCTGAATAAATGTTAAGACCGTAGTGATGAAGGTCCAAAGAGATCTATCGCTCTTGTAACGTCCTCACCGAACCGCGGATATATGTATTTGTAAAAAAATCCCATTAGCTGTCACCCTTCCAAGTGCCGGCCGGCTCGGTATAGCCTTTCTTGCACATAAAGCACTTGCTTCTGGTAAGAAACAGGACTGCAGAAACAGAAAAAAATTGCTTATGTTCGTAGATACATTTTTTAAGCGGTTTTTAAATTTTAATTTCAGCTTCGTTAACCGATTGGAACCGATTTGTGTAAGTTATTCGTTAAAAATGTAACATCACGCCTGTAAACCCCTAAGGGGTAGGCAGAGGAGTGTAGTACATCCCCACATTTCACCAGTTGTACAAATATATACCAGGTATACAAATAAAATATTTTTATTTGAATTGCATGATAGTGACTTGTCACTACAACTGCAAACTTCATCGGGTTGCAAATTATTCTCAATCTCACTATACGATTTCTTTACCTCTTCGTTGGCAAGTTCTAACAAAAATCGACAATAACAACAACAACATACCGTCACGAATGCACTCAGGTTTGGATTTTTTTACCAATATCTCGGTTTTCCTATAACAAAAATCGAGATATTGGTATTTCATTTATTACATTTTGTGACGTCATTATAATATTCACATCCAATATTAACAGTATTCATCTATTAAACATAATTAAATCATGCAAAAGTTAATTATCTGTATCCCTTCTACCACCGAACGTCCAGACGCACAGCGGGTTTCCATCCTTTTCAGGTTGACATCCCATTATCCAAAATAAACGATTTTCCTCCTCATTCCTGGGTAAGACCGCTAAGGAGTGGAACAAACTACCTCCGTCTGTATTTCCCGAAAGTAACCTAGGGCTTTATAAACGTACACTGAATTGGCACTTACTAGGCAAGCATGGTACACCGTAGGCTACATAATCGTTTACTATCAAGTGAGACTGTGGCCAAATGCTAGCCTATTTCAAATAAAAAAAGGAAATTTTAATATAAACATGCATGTACTTATATTGTAAATATGACGAAATGAATACCAACTCATTGGACTTTGATATGTGCGAGGTTATAAAGATGTGCTTATAAAGACGACGGCGGTATCGTGAACTAGGTACAAGCAAATAAATCGGATGAAAAAAATATCACAGATTAAATGTTGGTTGTCTTTCTACTTGCTCCTGTAGATCGGGATCAAAATATAGCTACGATTACTTTTGTCATAATACGCAACTACAAGGACGCTCCCAAGGTTGTGAACAGCAAGAGTGGGAGCTAGAACTGTCCAGCCGGCG